>JAUPTC010000010.1:2078230-2111869 GCA_030762895.1 Sophora flavescens | reverse complement strand
TAGACAACTTATACAATCATTATTTTTGCTTTCACATTATTTGGCTTACCATGTTGCCTTGCGCAGAGCATAACTAGAGCTACAGATATCGGATTTTGGTGATCTTGCTGTCCCAAGAAAGATAAGGAAGAGACCTACAATTTCAGGTTTCTCAAGAATTGTCAAATTAGGCAAAAATCCAAGCTAAATTGGGTCCAGAGTTCTCTGGCGCGGATCAGTACACAGTCCATGATGTTCCTTCACTTACTTAATTGCTAAACATTGTTAATTTTGGGATTTTTCACTCATCTTGCCCTTGTTGCCTTGCGTAGAGCATAACTAGAGCTACAGATATCGGATTTTGGTGATCTTGTTGTGCCTAGAAAGATAAGGAAGAGACCAACAATTTCATGTTTCTCAAGAATTGTCATATTAAGGCAAAATCAAGGCTAAATTAGATCCCTAGTTCTCTGGCGCAGATTAGTGCGCAGTGCATGATGTTCCTTCACTTAAGTGGGCCTAACTTACTCATCTTAAGCCCAATTAAGGGATATGATACCTTGCTGGAAAGCTTATTCATAGGCCCTTAATTTGGTCTAGGGTTAGGTGAGGATTAATAAGCATAAATAGCAGTTTACAGCCACACATGCCAGAGAGAGACGAAAATTAGGCAACTTTTACAATCATTGTTTTTGCTTTTACATTATTGGGCTTAATTGGGATTAATTGCTAAACAATGTTAATTTTCGGATTTTTCACTCATCCTGACCTTGTTGCCTTGCACAGAGCATAACTAGAGATACAGATATCGGATTTTGGTGATCTTGCTGTCCCTAGAAAAATGAGGAAGAGACCTACAATTTCAGGTTTTACAAGAATTGTCAAATTAGGCAAAAATCACGGCTAAATTCGGTCTCGAGTTGTCTGGCACGGATCAGTACGCAGTGCATGATGTTCCTTCACTTAAATTGGGTCTAGTGTTCTCTGTCACGGATCAGTACGTAGTCCATGATGTTCCTCCACTTAAATGGGCAAAATTTACTCATCTAAAGCCCAATTAAGGCATATGATACCTTATTGGAAAGCTTATTCAGAGGCTCTTAATTTGGTCTAGGGTTAGGCCAGGATTAATAAGCATAAATAGCAATTTACAGAGGCAGAAGCCAGAGAGAGACGGGAATTAGACAACGTTTACAATCATTGTTTTTGCTTTTACATTATTGTTCTTAATTGCTAAACATTGTTAATTTTCGGATTTTTCACTCATCCTGACCTTGTTGCCTTACGCAGAGCATAACTGGAGCTACAGATATCGGATTTTGGTGATCTTGCTGTCCCTAGAAAGATAAGTAAGAGACCTACAATTTCAGGTGTCACAAGAATTGTCAAATTAGGCAAAAATCAAGGCTAAATTCGGTCTCGAGTTCTTTGGCACGGATCAGTACGCAGTCCATGATGTCCTCCACTTAAATGGGTCTAACCTACTCATCTTAAGCCCAATTAAGGCATATGATACCTTGTTGGAAGGCTTATTCAAAGGCCCTTAATTTGGTCTAGGGTTAGGTCATGATTAATAAGCATAAATAGCAGTTTACAGCCGTACAATCCAGAGAGAGACGAAAATTAGACAACTTTTACTATCATTGTTTTTTCTTTTACATTATTGGGCTTAAATGCTAAACATTGTTAATTTTCGGATTTTTCACTTAGCATGACCTTGTTGCCTTGCGCAGAGCATAACTAGAGCTACATATACCGGATTTTGGGGATCTTACTGTCCCTAGAAAGATAAAGAAGAGACCTACAATTTCAGGTTTGGCAAGAATTGTCAAATTTGGCCAAAATCAAGGCTAAATTAGGTCGCGAGTTCTCAGGTGTGGATCAATGCACAGTCCATGATGTTCCTTTACTTAAATGGGCTTAACTTACTTATCTAAAGCCCAATTAAGGCATATGATACCTTGTTGGAAAGCTTATTCAAAGTCCCTTAATTTGGTCTAGGGTTAGGTCAGGATTAATAAGAATAAATAGCAGTTTACAGCCGCACAAGACAGAGAGAGACGGAAATTAGACAACCTTTACAATCATTGTTTTTGCTTTTACATCATTGGGTTTAATTGGGCTTAATTGCCAAACATTGTTAATTTTCGGATTTTTCACCCATCCTGACCTTGTTGCCTTGCGCAGAGAATAACTTGAGCTACAGATATCGGATTTTGGTGATATTGTTGTCCCTAAAAAGATAAGTAAGAGACCTATAATTCCAGGTTTCAAAAGAATTGTCAAATTAGGCCAAAATCAAGGCTTAATTGGGTTCCGAGTTCTCTGGCGCGGATCAGTGCGTAGTCCATGATGTTCCTTCACTTAAATGGGCATAACTTACTCATCTAAAGCCCAATTAAGGCATATGATACCTTATTGGAAAGCTTATTCAGAGGCTCTTTATTTGGTCTAGGGTTAGGTCAGGATTAATAAGCATAAATAGCAATTTACAGCAGCACAAGCCAGAGAGAGACGGAAATTAGACAACGTTTACAATCATTGTTTTTGCTTTTACATTATTGTTCTTAATTGCTAAACATTGTTAATTTTCGGATTTTTCACTCATCCTGACCTTGTTGCCTTACGCAGAGCATAATTGGAGCTACAGATATCGGATTTTGGTGATCTTGCTGTCCTTAGAAAGATAAGTAAGAGAACTACAATTTCAGGTGTCACAAGAATTGTCAAATTAGGCAAAAATCAAGGCTAAATTCGGTCTCGAGTTCTCTGGCATGGATCAGTGCGTAGTCCATGATGTTCCTTCACTTAAATGGGTCTAACCTACTCATCTTAAGTCCAATTAAGGCATATGATACCTTGTTGGAAAGCTTATTCAAAGGCCCTTAATTTGGTCTAGGGTTAGGTCATGATTAATAAGCATAAATAGCAGTTTACAGCCGTACAATCCAGAGAGACACGAAAATTAGACAACTTTTACAATCATTGTTTTTGCTTTTACATTATTGGGCTTAATTGCTAAACATTGTTAGTTTTCGGATTTTTCACTCATCCTGACCTTGTTGCCTTGCGCAGAGCATAACTAGAGCTACAGATATCGGATTTTGGTGATCTTGATGTCCCTAGAAAGATAAGGAAGAGACCCACAATTTCCGGTTTCACAAGAATTGTCAAATTAGGCCAAAATAAAGGCTAAATTGGGTCCCGAATTCTCTAGTGAGGATCTGTGCGCTGTTCATGATGTTCCTTCGGTTAAATGGGCCTAACTTACTCATCTTAAGCCCAATTAAGGCATATGATACCTTGTTGGAAAGCTTATTCAGAGGCCCTTAATTTGGTCTAGGGTTAGGTCAGGAATAATAAGCATAAATAGAAGTTAACAGCCGGACAAGCCAGAGAGAGACGGAAATTAGACAACTTTTACAATCATTATTTTTGCTTTTACATTATTGGGCTTAACTGGGCTTAATTCCTATATATTGTTAATTTTCGGATTTTTCACTCATCGTGACCTTGTTGCCTTGTGCAGAGCATAACTAGAGCTACATATATCTGATTTTTCATTTGCATTGGGTGATTACAGCCTTTTTATTCAAACAGCCTTTTTGTCATTTTTCCACTTTTTATTTTATTATTTTTATTCTTTTTTTTTTCTTTTTTTTTCTTTTTTCACAATTTTTTTTTCAAAACTTTTTATTATATTTTTTTTTCTTTTTCCCTATCCCAAACAACACATCACCACTTGTAGCCACCCCAAACTTAGTTTCTTGCACCCGTTCTAAGATTCCTTGCTCTCCTAATCCTAAGATCGGGTTAACATGGTTTTCCAGATTTTTGGGCTTATAACATTAGGTTACCAAGAATTAACAAGCTAATCAGGCTCAAAGGGGCTAACTAAGGAACATGCATTAGGAATTGTTATTTTAGGCTAAGTAGTTATTTACAAAGAAAATGCCTAAATCATCTGAAGCAAACACAAAATCTTGCAAACCAAAAAGAGATTCAAGCAAATTCAGGAAAGTGCAACTCAAAAGTGATTTCTCACAGTCAAAAACATGTTGGAGGCTCAAAACCTCACCTGGACATTCATGCAAATTGTTTGACAGAGATTCTATCCCAGTGTGTGCTTCCTATCACCCCAAACTTATCATAAATCATGCAATCATAACAAAATCCCAAAGTTCATTTTTCAATCATATGGGGATCATTTTTCAATTTTCAAGTCCTAGGGGGAACAGTCAACACTATCATGCAATCACTAATTGCAAATATTAATCAAAACCAATAAACTTGCCAATAAAAGACACACTAACTACTAGAGCTTCTCAAATTATTAAGGAGCTTTATTAAAAACAAAACAGAAATAAAGCAAGAATAACTAAAAAAGAAAAGGGTTAAAGAAAACTCATTCAGAGGCTTCCGCCTGGATCCCATTGCTTGTAGCATAAGGCCCACATGGTAGCCAAAGGGTGGAAGCTCATTCCATGCTTCCATGACTTGCAGCCTTGATATGGAAGTGAGCACTTGACAATTACAGTGACCTCGCCCAGTGCGGCGGACTTCCCACTCCCTCTTGGGTCACAGATGACCTCTTTTTCATCCTTCTCAATAAAATCCTCCCAATAAAAGTGGGGCTCAACCTCTTGGACTGGCCATGGTGGAAATTCCAGAGGCTTGAACTCCATCACCCGGTTCCTCGCTGGCGGGTGGCAAACAATTAGTAGGTACCGCAGTAGCTCTTCATTTTCTGCACTTTCTTCATTCACTGCACTAACAAAGTTATCACCTGCTAAAAATGCAGAAATTTCAGCACACACCACACAAAAGTTAGTGTTAGTAGAGACAGTACATATATCACAATAAACGATCGGTAAAATTCAAATGTCCGAAATTCAGAAATTAATTCATCCACCCCATCACTCGCAACACATGCATTTGATTTAATTGAATCATCTACTCCTAAAGGTTCTTCATCATCCTGATCCTCATTTTCTATGTTTCCTGAAAAGATTAAACCTGCATAACAATCTATACACAAAGCAGTTCTATGACAATAACAATCAGCACATGAATTAGAATCAGGGGATTCAACACACAGTTCATCATCAACAGAAACATTATCAAAATTATCATCAGAAGTATCTTCAAGAATAACTTGTGACTCTGTATGTTCTTCAAGGGGCTGTGGAGTTAGCATTGCAGCCGAGTTGGCGACAATTTGGTCAATTAGAATGGACAACTTCTGAGATTCAGCTTCCTCTCTTTGGGCTTCAAGAGTTTGTTCTGCCATCCATTGATTTTCCACTATCATCCGTTGATTTTGCTCGGCCATTTGCTGTATCATTCCTTCCATTTGTGCATTTATCTGTGTAGTCATCTGTTTGAACAGGTCCTCTAGTGAAGGTTCGGAAGGTGCAGCTCTGAAGGCAGGATAGTATCTAAACAGGAAGGCTTCCTTCAAATCAAACCAGCTTGAGATGGAATTCTCATCAAGACAATACAACCAATCCCTTGCGGCGCCTTCAAGTGAGAACTGAAAGCTTCCATCTTGATGTGGTCTTCCTTATTCCTGCAGGTCTCGACATTATAGAGCAAGCAATCTGGAATTCCCTCAGATGCTCCTGCGGATTTTCACCTGCAAGACCACTAAACCTTGGCAACTAGTATGATAAACCATAAAAATCAGGAAAATATATGCATGGTGGTTCATAATTAACATTAGGCATGTAACCTTGCATATAATTATCCATGGGGGGTGCTAAAATTCACAACCAGATAAAACTAATTTAGCAAAGAGAATTTTATTTTATTTTTTTTATTTTTTTTAAATTTTATTTTCTGCTAATAACAACAAACAAGAGTCCCCGGCAACGGCGCCAATTTTTGGTCGCGCTGTCGCCACGCGCCAAAAAGAACGAGCGTTTACAAAATAATTCAGATAGGGAAGCGACAACTCGGATGTCGTATCTCAAGGACTCTTAGGAGTTGTTATTATTAACAGAAAATTAGTTCTGGGGGTTTTGGAGTGAATGCTAATAAAATAAAGAAAACAAAACAATAAAAACAGAGTAGTTAAAAGATTAACAAATATGCTAAGAAACGATCAACCTACTGTTCTCGGTTTCCCACTATCATTGGTTCATATAAATCCAAGCCCTAAGCAGATTCTAATCCCCTCCCGGTTGTAGCAACAATTTACAAGCGAAACCACTACTACAGATACATGTCCCTATTCCCGAATTAAGCAAACGGGGTTAAGCTCTTCGTGAACTAAGCGAACACGAAACGTACACACGCGAATTAAGCAAACACGATTAATTATAGGAATATGATATCACCGAAAATAAATCAATACAACACAATATACTCCTGAATTAAGCAAACAGAAATATAAAGCATGGCATTGAAAAGGGAAAAGTAAATGAAAACAGGAAATACACAAACTCAAGTGTGGTAATGGAAACCAATCCCAGTAGATTAACCAAGGAGACTAGTTCTCCATTACCAAAATAAACACAAGAGAAAAGAAATAAACTACTGAACTACAACTACTGACTAACTAGCTACTGGCCAAAAACTAGCCACCAGCCTAGCCAACCATTCAGTTCTGTCTAAAACTAACTTATATACAACTTCTGGACTACGCAGATTCGCGAGACGAGCACAAATTCGCGAGGCGAATAATGCGAACAGTCTACAACTTTTGATCTTCTCGCGAGGCGAGCATATCATTCGCGAGGCGAGCTTCTTCAGATTCCAAACTGTAACGCCCGTTATGAATATCAGGGGCCAACCGTGATGCTTTCTGACTTCCAGACTCGCGAGGCGAATGGATACTCGCGAGGCGAGACTCTTCAACTTCAAAACTGCCACAGCCGTGACCTTCAACACGGGTAAACCGTGATAGTCTCTGACTTTCAGGGCTGGGTGACTCGCGGGGCGAGAGCTTCTTCGCGGGGCGAGAGCTTCTTCGTGGGGCGAAAGATCCAGAATTATTCCTTTTTATTATCTGAAAACAAGAAATAACATTAAGTACTTTATTCGACTCTAAATTAGCTAAATTAACCTAAAAATACTTTATAGACTCAAAATACTGCTTAAAGACAATCAAGTCTAATTTGGGTGAAAATGATATAAAATTAGCACAAAGCCAAGGTTTTTATTAGTTATAAAACCAGTCAACCAGAGGCTCATCAAAATATCCCAAACTTAAACCTTGCTTGTCCCCAAGCAAACTAAAACTTAAAAACTTAAAAATACTCAAGACCTGACAAGCTCAAAAGATTCAATCAACTTTCGCACAGATTTCAAGCAATTTACTAAAATATTTTTCAATGTCCCCCCCTTCAAACAAAGCAGTCCCCACAATCATTCATTCTAAACAATTGAGAATTTCATCATTTAAACAATCATTAATCTAAGCAGGGGATCCAAGTTACACACAAGAGGGAGATCACCAAATTCAAATAACTGCCTTCCTCACAAGTGAAATTTGTGTTTCACTCAATCGCTCAGTTTGTGTCAGGCTATCAACAATTCTCTCAATTTCACTTTTAAGAGCACTTCCCATAAATTTGATTTTCATCTCCAAATGATTCCCACAGAAAACATGCAAGCAACATCAAAAGGTCTTTTATGGGTTGTAATGGGGCCTGGCTAAGGGTAGGATATACAAAGGAACTAGGCTGAGGACCATAGGAACTAAGAGAGCGTGAACATTTTACACTTTGAATTTAAACTCAAGTTCCTTTTTCCATTTTTTTTTCATTTGCATTGGGTGATTACAGCCTTTTTATTCAAACAGCCTTTTTGGCTTTTTCCACTTTTTATTTTATTATTTTTATTATATTTTTTTCTTTTTTTTCAATTTTTTTCTTTTTCACAATTTTTTTTTTCAAAACTTTTTATTATATTTTTTTTTCTTTTTCCCAATCCCAAACAACACATCACCACTTGTAGCCACCCCAAACTTAGTTTCTTGCACCCCTTCTAAGATTCCATGCTCTCCTAATCCTAAGATCGGGTTAACATGGTTTTCCAGATTTTTGGGCTTATAACATTAGGTTACCAAGAATTAACAGGTTAATCAGGCTCAAAGGGGCTAACTAAGGAACATGCATTAGGAATTGTTATTTTAGGCTAAGTAGTTATTTACAAAGAAAATGCCTAAATCACACACATAATCATGCAAACCAAAAAGAGATTCAAGCAAATTCAGGAAAGTGCAACTCAAAAGTGATTTCTCACAGTCAAAAACATGTTGGAGGCTCAAAACCTCACCTAGACGTTCATGCAAATTGTTTGACAGAGATTCTATCCCTAGTGTGTGCTTCCTATCACCCCAAACTTATCATAAATCATGCAATCATAACAAAATCCCAAAGTTCAGTTTTCAATCATATGGGGATCATTTTTCAATTTTCAAGTCCTAGGGGGAATAGTCAACACTATCATGCAATCAATCTGTGCAAATATTAATCAAAACCAATAAACTTGCCAATAAAAGACACACTAATACTCCTGAGCTTCTCAAATTATTCAGGAGCTTTATTAAAAACAAAACAGAAATAAAGCAAGAATAACTAAAAAAGAAAAGGGTTAAAGAAAACTCATTCAGAGGCTTCCGCCTGGATCCCATTGCTTGTAGCATAAGGCCCACATGGTAGCCAAAGGGTGGAAGCTCATTCCATGCTTCCATGACTTGCAGCCTTGATATGGAAGTGAGCACTTGACAATTACAGTGACCTCGCCCAGTGCGGCGGACTTCTCACTCCCTCTTGGGTCACAGATGACCTGTTTTTCATCCTTCTCAATAAAATCCTCCCAATAAAAGTGGGGCTCAACCTCTTGGACTGGCCATGTTTCAAATTCCAGAGGCTTGAACTCCATCACCGATTGTTCCTCAGTGGGAGGTGGCAAACAGTTAGCTGGGGTTACTGGTGCTGCTTCATTTTCTGCACTTTCTTCATTCACTGCACTAACAAAGTTATCACCTGCTAAACATGCAGAAATTTCAGCACACACCACACAAAAGTTAGTGTTAGTAGAGTCAGTACATATATCACAATAAACTGAATCAGTAAAATTCTGAATGTCTGGAAATTCAGCAATTAATTCATCCACCCCATCACTCTCAACACATGCATTTGATTTAATTGAATCATCTACTCCCAAAGGTTCTTCATCATCCTCAGGCACGGGGAAGCAGATGTCCCCCTGATCCTCCTGATCCTCATTTTCTATGTTTCCTGAAAAGATTAAACCTGCATAACAGTCTATACACAAAGCAGTGCCATCACAATAACAATCAGCACATGAATTAGAATAAGGGGATTCAACACACAGTTCATCATCAACAGAAACATTATCAAAATTATCATAAGAAGTATCTTCAAGAATAACTTGTGACTCTATATGTTCTTCAAGGGGCTGTGGAGTTAGCATTACAGCCGAGTTGGCGACAATTTGGTCAATTAGAATGGACAACTTCTGAGATTCAGCTTCGCTCCTCTGTTGGGCTTCAAGAGTTTGTTCTGCCATCCGTTGATTTTCCTCTATCATCCGTTGATTTTGCTCGGCCATTTGCTGTATCATTCCTTCCATTTGTGCATTTATCTGTGCAGTCATCTGTTTGAACAGGTCCTCTAGTGAAGGTTCGGAAGGTGCAGCTCTGAAGGCATGATAGTATCTAAACAGGAAGGCTTCCTTCAAATCAAACCAGCTTGAGATGGAATTCTCATCAAGACAATACAACCAATCCCTTGCAGCGCCTTCAAGTGAGAACTGGAAAGCTTCCATCTTGATGTGGTCTTCTGTTATTCCTGCAGGTCTCAGCATTATAGAGCAAGCAATCTGGAATTCCCTCAGATGCTCCTGCGGATTTTCACCTGCAAGACCACTAAACCTTGGCAACCAGTATGATAAACCATAAAAATCAGGAAAATATATGCATGGTGGTTCATAATTAACATTAGGCATGTAACCTTGCATATAATTATCCATGGGGGGTGCTAAAATTCACAACCAGACAAAACTAATTCAGCAAAGAGATTTTTTTTTAAAAAAAATTTATTTTCTGCTAATAACAACAAACAAGAGTCCCCGGCAACGGCGCCAATTTTTGGTCGCGCTGTCGCCACGCGCCAAAAAGAACGAGCGTTTACAAAATAATGCAGATAGGGAAGCGACAACTCGGATGTCGTCACTCAAGGACTCTTAGGCGTTGTTATTATTAACAGAAAATTAGTAATGGGGGTTTTGGAGTGAATGCTAATAAAATAAAGAAAACAAAACAATAAAAACAGAGCAGTTAAAAGATTAACAAATATGCTAAGAAACGATCAACCTACTGTTCTCGGTTTCCCACTATCATTGGTTCATATAAATCCAAGCCCTAAGCAGATTCTAATCCCCTCCCGGTTGTAGCAACAATTTACAAGCGAAACCACTACTACAGATACATGTCCCTATTCCCGAATTAAGCAAACGGGGTTAAGCTCTTCGTGAACTAAGCGAACACGAAATGTACAAACGCGAATTAAGCAAACGCGATTAATTATAGGAACATGATATCACCGAAAATAAATCAATACAACACAATATACTCCTGAATTAAGCAAACAGAAATATAAAGCATGGCATTGAAAAGGGAAAAGCAAATGAAAACAGGAAATACACAACCTCAAGTGTGGTAATGGAAACCAATCCCAGTAGATTAACCAAGGAGACTAGTTCTCCATTACAAAAATAAACACAAGAGAAAAGAAATAAACTACTGAACTACAACTACTGACTAACTAGCTACTGGCCAAAAACTAGCCACCAGCCTAGCCAACCATTCAGTTCTGTCTAAAACTGACTTATATACAACTTCTGGACTACGCAGATTCGCGAGGCGAGCACAAATTCGCGAGGCGAATAATGCGAACAGTCTGCAACTTTTGATCTTCTCGCGAGGCGAGCATATCATTCGCGAGGCGAGCTTCTTCAGATTCCAAACTGTAACGCCCGTTATGAATATCAGGGGCCAACCGTGATGCTTTCTGACTTCCAGACTCGCGAGGCGAATGGATACTCGCGAGGCGAGACTCTTCAACTTCAAAACTGCCACAGCCGTGACCTTCAACACGGGTAAACCGTGATAGTCTCTGACTTTCAGGGCTGGGTGAGTCTCTGGGAGAGAGCTTCTTCGCGGGGCGAAAGATCCAGAATTATTCCTTTTTATTACCTGAAAACAAGAAATAACAGTAAGTACTTTATTCGACTCTAAATTAGCTAAATTAACCTAAAAATACTTTATAGACTCAAAATACTGCTTAAAGACAATCAAGTCTAATTTGGGTGAAAATGATATAAAATTAGCACAAAGCCAAGGTTTTTATTAGTTATAAAACCAGTCAACCAGAGGCTCATCATGGCTTATATCCAATTTCAGCTTTGTCATACACACCTTTTTGCTGTCCTAATATGGCATTCAAGTTATCTCTACCCAAAGTAAACTTAGATAGAGTTGTTTTCAGTTTTTCAACTTCCTTTTCTAGTGTGGTGCATTTGGTGCAAATTGAACTAGATGCAAGTAATTGTGAATTTTCGGTTTCTAGTTCTTTAAGCTTTATTTGTAAAGATGCAGAGTCACTACATTGTTTTGCAATGATCTTCCTAGAAGATATAAGTTGTTTACTATCACTTTGTTGATTTGCCATGAGACATAGGTTGGCTTCTTCATTTTCAGATTCACTACTAGTGGAACCCATATCATTTTCTTCCCAAGTTATGTATGCTCTTCTAGGCTTTCCTCCTTTCTTTTCTTTGCTGTCATTCTTCTCATACTTTTCTTTCTTTTGTAGCTTTGGACATTCATTTTTGTAGTGTCCAAGCTTTCCACATTCAAAGCATTTGATTGTTGAGGAAGAGCTTTCACCTTTGTTCGTGTTCTTTTTGGTAGGAAAACTGAATTGCTTCTTGTTTCTATTCTTTTTGATGAATCGTCTAAATTTCCTCACAAACAATCCCATGTCTTCTTCTTCAGATTCTTCACTTTCATCAAGGTGTTCATCTTCATCACTTTCTATTGATTCTTTGGATATATGAGCTTTGAGTGAGAGTCCTTTCTTCTTTTTCTCCTTATCTTCATGACTTTTCAATCTATTGAGTTCCAATTCGTGTTCTTTCAACTTTCCAAATAAAGTAGCAATCTGCATGGTGTCAAGATCCTTTGCTTCAGCAATTGCATTAATTTTTGGCTGCCATTCATGACTTAAACATCTCATTATCTTGTTAATCTTTTTCTCATCTGTGATTGTATGTCCGAGTCCTTCTAGCTGGTTCACAATGTGTGTAAACCTCTTTTGCAGTTCATCTATCTCCTCACCATTCTTCATGTGAAAGAGTTCATATTCATGGACTAGTGCATTCATTCTTGCTCTTTTCACATCGTTGGTTCCTTCATGAGTGAGTTGAAGAGTATCCCACATTTGCTTTGCCGTTTTGCAATTGGAGACCCTGAAAAACTCATCATAGTTCAAAGCAACTGTTATAATATTTTTTACCTTAGCATTATAACCAACTTTTCTTTTATCATCATCATTTCAGTCATCTTTTGGTTTAGTTTGTTTATTTCCCTTAGCATCAAGAATAAATGGAACATAGGGACCATTTTCAACAGCATCTAATACATCTAAACCTGTAGCCTCAAGAAAGATAAGCATTCTCTCTTTCCAATACATGTATTGGGAGCCATTAAAGGCAGGGGGTCTAGTGAGTGAAGCCCCATCACCCAGGATATCATTTGTAGCCATCTCTTGAAGCTATTAAGCTTTGTAACAAGAGTTTTAGCCCTGATGCCAATTGTTGGTAGTGGCTACGGTCTCAAGAGGGGGGTGAATTGAGATATTCAAAACTTTTTCAACAATTTAAAGTAAAACAGTGTTTCTTTAAAGAAAATTGGTTTTCACTCAATTTTAATTCCCAAGAATCAGGTTATGGAACAAGTAATGATGACAAGAAGAATTATAAGTAGTAACAACAGATTTTAACACAGAATGCAGATTTAAGATTCAAGTTAACAACTATTCTTAAAACTCATTCACAACACACAAGTGCATATAACAAGTATATGGAGTTTAGGGATGAGAAGAACACGCAAACCGATTTATCCTAGTTCGGCTACCTCCTCTGGTATGACTACATCCAGTCCCACACCTCTGTGGTTTTCTCCACTATAATAAGCAATTACACAATTCCAATTACAACAACACAAGGATAACCTCCTTGCTCGAAAAATCACTAGAAAGCACACTAGCTTTTCTATACCCAAGGATCCCTTCTATCCTTGTTCAAGCCTAAGAGATACCCTCTCTTAATCACACTAATTCTTGAAAAGAATTGAGTAGAAGAAAGACTCTAAAAGTCTGATTATACAAATTGAAGTTCTAACTAATATCACACTTTTCTCATAGATGAAGCACTTTGGATCTTTCGTAGTTTCACAATCAGAATGAGTTGTGTTGTTGTTATTGTGTTGTTATGTTGAAAAGTGTTCCTTTGATCCCTCTTTATATAGAAGACAAATTAGAGCAGTTGGGATCATTTAAAATAGATTTGGATCTGATTTATTAAAATATGTTTTCTTGATTCTTGTTCTTGAAATGAGATTATGTTGATATTTGTAGAGTTTGCGTCCTTCTTGAAAAATAACCGTTTCCATCTGAAAGGATAGCCAAGTCTTTTTGAAGAGTAATATATCCGTGTTTATTTGAAGAGAAAAATAGCCGTGTCCATTTGCCACGTCAGCAGACGGGAGTACTAGCTCAAGGTAATTGGACATGCTCCAACTGGTAGATGAGAGTGCTAACACAAGGTAATTGGACGGGCTCCAACTGGTAGACGAGAGTTCTAACACAAGGCAATTGGACGGGCTCCAACTGGTAGACGAGCTTTATATGCTATGTTAGTGGACGGAGCTTCTCATTAATATCTTAGCAAGTCCAAAGTGCGTATCATTAGTAGACGAGCTCCTTTTGCTACTTTTAGTAGACGAGCTCTCCTTTTTACATCAGTAGACGTGCGCTTCTGTTACTTTTAGTAGACGAGCTCCAAGTGCCATGTCAGCAGACGAGCTCTTCTTTTTCTTTCAGTGGACGCACTCCATGTGCCACGTCAGCAGACGAGTTCTTCTGTTTCTTTCAGTGGACGTGCTCCCTGTGCCACGTCAGTAGACGAGCTCTTCTATTTCTTTCAGTGGACGTGCTCTTCTTGTTGTACTTCAGCTTGTTTTTCTTTGTTGGACGTCATCTTGTTTTGCTTTGTTGGACGTCAGCTTGGTTCACTTTATTGGATGAGCACTTATATTATCCCTGTGCTGGACGAGCTCTTATATTATCCCTGTATTGGACGAACGCTTGAATTACTTGGTTGGATGTCAGCTTGTTTTGCACTGTTCGTTAGTGATCTTGCATGCAACTTAACACGAAATGAGTACGTAGTCAAAATTTAAAATCTTATGCAAAATACACTTTGTTTGTCATACATCAAAACATGAATGAGGGCTTAGTCTTACAAAAATCAAGGCTAAATTGGGTCCGGAGTTCTCTGGTGCGGATCAGTGCGCAGTCCATGATTTTCCTTCACTTAAATGGCCATACATTACTCATCTTAAGACCAATTAAGGCATATGATACCTTGTTGGAAAGCTTATTCAGAGGCCCTTAATATGGTTTAGGGTTATGTCGGGATTAATAAGCATAAATAGTAGTTTACAGCCGCACAAGCCAGGGAGAGATGTAACGCCCTCCCTCAGGGCATTACTTACGTAACACATACAGAATTTAAATTAAAAGATAATTTGCTGGTTACTTTCGGAAAATTTGTTTTCTCTTAAGTCAGAAAATTGGGGTATAAAATTTTCTTCTATGAGGATAACTCTGAAATCCATCATACATACATTTAAAATGTAAAGTCACGTTCGTAACAAAGTTACCATGACATACAACGTTTCTCTAAGTTTCCACTTTCGGAAGAAAAGTTCAAACTATAGATGGATGTATATAACACTACATTTACCGAACTCTTTAAATATACAACCCAACTCAAAACTCCTAAGCTGGTCCTTCTATCAAATATTATGGAGAGGCCCCCAATCGGGATACTTTCCCATCCTCTAACACTAGGTCTTCAAATGACTTAGAAAGACTCCTCTGCAACATCGGTACTAGAGTACCAAGGTACTACAGCAAAACCCGAAGATACCTGATATAATTGTAAGAGTGAGATACCATCATAAGATATATCCCACAACAACCATATACATGATACATACATCACATAATCATATAAGCAGTTAAATCATGCATATACACAATATAATAGTGTTATATCAAAGGGTCTCAAACCCGCACAGTCAATCTTTGAAAATATGCATGGCACTTCAATCATCAGGCTCTAACTTAATCTCCGGAGATCCCAACATCCTCAAAGTGAGTTGATCAGGCTCGATACACCGTCTCATTGGCTAGCTAAGCACAACGATAATACACCGTCTCATTGGCTAGATAAACACAACGATAATACACCGTCTCATTGGCCAATTTAGGCACAACGATTATGCACGTCGTTTCATTGTCCATTTAGGCACAACGATACATGTACACCGTCTCATTGTCCAATTTAAGAACAACGATAATACACCGTCTCATTGGCCAGCTAAGCACAACGATAATACACCGTCTCATTGGCCATTTAGGCACAACGATTATGCACGCCGTTTCATTGTCCATTTAGGCACAACGATACACGTACACCGTCTCATTGTCCAATTTAAGAACAACGATAATAAGGCACGTCTGCCTGGGGAAATGCACATGAGAAAATATTTTATTTAAAAGGATTTCTTTGTGTTCATTCTTTTCACTGTCGTTGCTCAATGCTAACGACTTAAATCATCATTTCCCCAACACTTGAAAACTCAGAAGCATAGGACTCATAGTCCGAATGCTCAATCACAATGCCCAAGACCGTGGCCGCAGTCAAGGGTTGTGGTCGTAGAAAACAACCTTCACCTTTAATCATGTTCATCACACGCGGTTAGAATACACAGTCCAACACAGCGTGGTTAGGACCTAAGTCCATAACATCATAACCAGGACTCGTAGTTCCGAATTCACACTGATTCAAGATCACGTGCACATCACTGAATACTAGAGGCGACGTCTCGCGTACTAAATTCTCTTTCTTAAGTACTTATTTTTCGTTCAGTGAAAAACAAATTCAAAACCGAATCCTCGATAACCTATCCAGGTTATCGGAAAGTTTCTAAAATATTTAGGAAAAACCTTTTCTTTGAAAATCTTTTATAAAGCATCTTTGAAAATCTTTTGTCTTTGAAATATTTCCCCCTCCCAATAGGATATTGCCAAATAATCTTGAAAGTTTTTCACTTGGAGACACGTAGTTCGAAAAGGATTTTTCTCTTGTATAACAATAGTTCACCAAAACCATTTCAACATTTAAAACAAGTCCTTTACGTTTAAAGAGCCTTTGGAAAAGAACACCAATCCCTTCATCTTCAAAGCTTATTAAGGTTTTTAATCCTTATAACGGTTGATACACAGACGCACGTCTGGCTTAGCAAACTTTCAATCAACAATAGTATATATCATCAGTGCAAAGCTAATATCAAAGTTGAAAGCAGTTCATCACATATATGCATTATATCATTTAGAACAAGTACAGATAAACATCAGATAATAGCACAACAGTTCAAGTACATTAGATAATCAAGTAAGCTCAATCAACATGTAAATATCCAATTAAACACATACACACATGCATACAGTTATTGAATATCTTTAGGAAATCCCCTCTTACCTTAAGAAGGTAAAAGAATGCGAGAAAATAAACAGTTTCACGGACGTTCTTCAAGGTTGGTTAGGATGAAAGTCTAGGTTTCAAGACACAAGGTTCATGGATTAGAACTCAATCGAGAACTTAGGGCTAGAAGTTTCCAAAGCATATGCAACTTAGGGATTTATGATCCGCAAGTGCTAAGAGTTTAAAACATGATTACTTAAAACAAAGTTGAACAAAAATCCCACCAAGTTACACCTTGATGGAGATTCGGCCTTGATCAATAAAATAGGCTAGGAACATTTAAAATTTCCAATCTCTTTGGTTTAGCATCCATTAATAGTAAGGAGCTCAAAACCATGATCACTTTGGATAAATGAAAACGAAACACCCTAGGTCCATAACCTTTAAGGTTCGGCCATCCTTGGGTTTTTGTGATAAAAATCTTTAAATTCTTCCAATCTCTTAGACCTTTTAGCATCCAAAAACTTATGGAGCTTGAGTCTTTGATCATCTTGGAAACACCATATGATTATAAATAATTAAAGTATAATATCATAAAGTAAATGGCATAATGTAAATGACATAAAGTAAATGGCTTAAAGTAAATGGCACAAATATAAATGGCATAAAAGTAAATGACATAATGTAAATGACATAAAGTAAATAGCATAAATATAAATGGCATAAAGTAAATGACATAATGGAAATGACATAAAGTAAATGACTTAAAGTAAATGGCATAAATATAGATGGCATAAAGTAAATGACTTAAAGTAAATAGCATAAACATAAATGACATAAAAGTAAATGACATAAAGTAGAGTAAAAATCTTTAAACTTTCCAATCACTTTAGACATAGCATCCTTTAACATAAAGGAGCCTTGGTCATGATCATTTTGGGAAAACAAATCTTTAAATACAAACTCATATTTGTAAAAGTTGAAACAAGATCCCTCTAAACCACATGCATGGTTCGGCCTCATTAGGAAGAAGAGGTTAGGAAACTTTGTTTTACACAACCTTTTAGTATGTTAAAATACAAGTAAATACAAGACCATAGAAATTGGTTTCAACTCAAAAGGAGTTTTCTACCATTTTTGAGAGATTTTTGAAGATAAAAGCTCATAAATGGCATAAAGAAGAAACTTTAGAAAAAGATGAAGTTTTTAAAGAAAAGAATACATGAGAGTATTAACCTAAGCAAGAGGAACAACTTTGATGAAGAACACTTAGTGAAAAGAAGAAGAAAAACTAGAGCTTTGGAAGCTTGAAGTTGAGAAAAGATGAAAACTTAAGGGTTTTAATGGAGTAGGAGAAAGGAAAGTGATGAAGTGAAGTGGATGAGTGGTATTTATAGAGGAAAGGTGAGGGGGGCACGGTTTTGGAGAGGAAAGAAGAGAAGAAGATGAGTTTCTTGAAGAGAGGTTGAAGAGTTAATGTGATGTGATGTGATTGGAGAGAGAAAGTGAAAAGTAAGATTTTGAAGTGTAATGAGGATTTTCTTTTTCATTAGGTGTGTCATAACATTAAATGAGATTCCCATCAAGTATTTTCTCCTTATTTAGGGTTCCTTTAACTGCTTAAATACGTAACCGGTTGCACATCCGATCGTATTTTCTGAAGGTTTCGTCCGGATAAAATATTATATTTTATTCCCGGACAACAAAATTTCGAGAATTTACCAACCCACATAAAACATCATAAAAACACTAACTGTCTCGTTCACGAATTAAAATTTTGTTTCTGGCTCAGTAAACTTGTACCGGTAGTGAGAACCCAGACCGGTTTTTGGTCTGAATTTTCGACCGAAAATTTTATTGGGGCTTCATATGGTAAAACAACACAAGAAAATGATTTTATTTTAAATAAAATCATCTTCTGGATTTTATCGAAAATAAATACATTAAAGTATGTATTTACCGATAAAGAAGCATACGAAAAACAGGGTGTTACAACTCTACCCCTCTAAAAAGAATTTCGTCCTCGAAATTACGTAACTATAAACTTAACAGGATCTTTCACCATCCAGATCATACTATCAGAAGAAAGTATCTAAAAGAATTTCACCGATCCAGAAGAATACAGAAACATCTAGTGTATGAAGATCCTTTAGTATATTCAAGGAGGTAAAAATGTATGATCAGTACACATTTACAATCATGAATCTAAAAAGTTTCTCCTTTCATTAGAATTTCCTGGTCAACAAAGAGTAACAGTTCGATAAGAATTCAAACTGAATCACTTCTACCAAAAGTAAAATTGATTAGATTAAGTTTCATCGAGAAACTTCTTTTATAAACATACCCATCCGGTGCAACAAAAGGCAATTCATAACTCGAGGAAAAGAAAGATTGGATCCAAAGTCTAAACTGACCACAACAATTAAAAGAGAAAGGAACTGGAATAAATTTCTTAAGGAGACTTTTATTCCCAAAAGTCATAAGAAACATACATTCACTGGAAAGACTAGTAACATAGGAGACCCTAGAGAGCCAAATACTCAAGGGTGTCAAAACGCGATTATACTTAGAATCATATTACAACTTAGAATTATAGATCACTGCCATAAGACCTTCAAATTGCACACTACTTCTGTCGTAAAAGATCATCAGATTGTGAAGCTTCAGCGCCATTCATGGTGTAGACTATTCCCTTCGCCGTGGGTCTACCCGTCCCTAAGGTGTTGACAGGCTTTTCAAACCTCGGTGCATTACAATCCCTTGAGAAGTGTCCTAATTGTCCACAATTGAAACACTTCACTCCTTTGCGTGGGCAAACATTAGCCATGTGGTCTGGGTCTCCACACTTGTAACATCTCCTAACTTGGTCTCGGTTTTGGTTCTGTTGACCTCCACTTCCCGATTCAGAATTATCAGAACGATTCTCGCCGTTGATTACGGTCATTCCCGCGTGGTCGGAAGTAAGGTTCCCTCCGATGTTGCTTCCCTTTCTGATTCTGATCTTGATAATGGTCTTTGGAACGAATGGGTCCTGCAACAGTTTCTTTGTTGCCTCTTTCCTTCCTCATTAGTTCCGTTTTTCTACACTTCTCTACTAAGGCTTGGAAATTCCGAATTTCAAATGGCATCACAGATTCCTTGATCTCGAAGCGAAGACCGTCTTCGAACCTTTCGCATTTCCATTCCTCATCGGGGTTGTTCTGGAAAAAGCGAAAATATTTGGCAAGGGACTCAAACCTTGCCGCATATTCCCCCACTGTCATGTCCCGCTGTCTCAGCCTCAGGAATTCCTGCTCTTTCTCTGTCCAAGCACTCTGGGGAAAATATTTGCCCAAAAATTTGTTGCGGAATACTCCCCAAGTGATCGCTTCGATGCTCTCTACTACTGTGATTTATGGTGCCTTCCCACCGAAGATTCAAAGATCTCCAATCGGTTGGAATGTTGCATAAGGCACCTTTGCTCCCCTCGGGGTGTGAACCACTCAAAGATCTTCACGAGCTCTTGGATCCAAAGATCATCCTTCATTGTATCCACGTCTCCATCAAATTGTGATTTATTCTGACATCGAAAAGCATACAGATTAATTCCCTCCGCAGCTTGTTCTGCCCTCTATTGCTCCTGTTGGTTCTCGGGGGGCAGCATTAGCCGCCTCAAGAGCTATGGCAGCAGCAACGTCAGCCAAAGCTTGGGCAGCGAAGTCCATCCCACCGTCATAATTTGCATTCATGTTGGCACGACCGCCAATAGGACCACCTCTGCGACCACGTCCACGACCACGTCCACGATCGGGTCCACGTCCTCGTTCACGTCCACCTTCTGGTGCTGGTTCCATAACTGACCTACCGAACAAATCAGTCAAGCCACAACCAGAAAATGAAACGTGTAAAAGCGTATCAACACACATTACTTCTAAGAAGTAATCCGAATAAAACTTAATTCAGAGAAAACACAACGTCAACACAACAGACCTATTTCCCAAAGATCCCGAAAGACTCGACCAGCTCTGATATCACCTTGTAACGCCCTCCCTCAGGGCATTACTTACGTAACACATACAGAATTTAAATTAAAAGATAATTTGCTGGTTGCTTTCGGAAAATTTGTTTTCTCTTAAGTCAGAAAATTGGGGTATAAAATTTTCTTCTATGAGGATAACTCTGAAATCCATCATACATACATTTAAAATGTAAAGTCACGTTCGTAACAAAGTTACCATGACATACAACGTTTCTCTAAGTTTCCACTTTCGGAAGAAAAGTTCAAACTATAGATGGATGTATATAACACTACATTTACCGACCTCTTTAAATATACAACCCAACTCAAAACTCCTAAGGTGGTCATTCTATCAAATATTATGGAGAGACCCCCAATCGGGATACTTTCCCATCCTCTAACACTAGGTCTTCAAATGACTTAGAAAGACTCCTCTGCAACATCGGTACTAGAGTACCAAGGTACTACAGCAAAACCCGAAGATACCTGATATAATTGTAAGAGTGAGATACCATCATAAGATATATCCCACAACAACCATATACATGATACATACATCGCATAATCATATAAGCAGTTAAATCATGCATATACACAATATAATAGTGTTATATCAAAGGGTCTCAAACCCGCACAGACAATCTTTGAAAATATGCATGGCACTTCAATCATCAGGCTCTAACTTAATCTCCGGAGATCCCAACATCCTCAAAGTGAGTTGATCTTGCTCGATACACCGTCTCATTGGCTAGCTAAGCACAACGATAATACACCGTCTCATTGGCTAAAGAACAACGATAATACACCGTCTCATTGGCCAGCTAAGCACAACGATAATACACCGTCTCATTGGCCATTTAGGCACAACGATTATGCACGCCGTTTCATTGTCCATTTAGGCACAACGATACACGTACACCGTCTCATTGTCCAATTTAAGAACAACGATAATAAGGCACGTCTGCCTGGGGAAATGCACATGAGAAAATATTTTATTTAAAAGGATTTCTTTGTGTTCATTCTTTTCACTGTCGTTGCTCAATGCTAACGACTTAAATCATCATTTCCCCATCACTTGAAAACTCAGAAGCATAGGACTCATAGTCCGAATGCTCAATCACAATGCCCAAGACCGTGGCCGCAGTCAAGGGTTGTGGTCGTAGAAAACAACCTTCACCTTTAATCATGTTCATCACACGCGGTTAGAATACACAGTCCAACACAGCGTGATTAGGACCTAAGTCCATAACATCATAACCAGGACTCGTAGTCCCGAATTCACACTGATTCAAGATCACGTGCACATCACTGAATACTAGAGGCGACGTCTCGCGTACTAGATTCTCTTTCTTAAGTACTTATTTTTCGTTCAGTGAAAAACAAATTCAAAACCGAATCCTCGATAACCTATCCAGGTTATCGGAAAGTTTCTAAAATATTTAGGAAAAACCTTTTCTTTGAAAATCTTTTATAAAGCATCTTTGAAAATCTTTTGTCTTTGAAATATTTCCCCCCAAATAGGATATTGCCAAATAATCTTGAAAGTTTTTCACTTGGAGACACGTAGTTCGAAAAGGATTTTTCTCTTGTATAACAATAGTTCACCAAAACCATTTCAACATTTAAAACAAGTCCTTTACGTTTAAAGAGCCTTTGGAAAAGAACACCAATCCCTTCATCTTCAAAGCTTATTAAGGTTTTTAATCCTTATAACGGTTGATACACAGACGCACGTCTGGCTTAGCAAACTTTCAATCAACAATAGTATATATCATCAGTGCAAAGCTAATATCAAAGTTGAAAGCAGTTCATCACATATATGCATTATATCATTTAGAACAAGTACAGATCAACATCAGATAATAACACAACAGTTCAAGTACATTAGATAATCAAGTAAGCTCAATCAACATGTAAATATCCAATTAAACACATACACACATGCATACAGTTATTGAATATCTTTAGGAAATCCCCTCTTACCTTAAGAAGGTAAAAGAATGCGAGAAAATAAACAGTTTCACGGACGTTCTTCAAGGTTGGTTAGGATGAAAGTCTAGGTTTCAAGACACAAGGTTCATGGATTAGAACTCAATCGAGAACTTAGGGCTAGAAGTTTCCAAAGCATATGCAACTTAGGGATTTATGATCCGCAAGTGCTAAGAGTTTAAAACATGATTACTTAAAACAAAGTTGAACAAAAATCCCACCAAGTTACACCTTGATGGAGATTCGGCCTTGATCAATAAAATAGGCTAGGAACATTTAAAATTTCCAATCTCTTTGGTTTAGCATCCATTAATAGTAAGGAGCTCAAAACCATGATCACTTTGGATAAATGAAAAACGAAACACCCTAGGTCCATAACCTTTAAGGTTCGGCCATCCTTGGGTTTTTGTGATAAAAATCTTTAAATTCTTCCAATCTCTTAGACCTTTTAGCATCCAAAAACTTATGGAGCTTGAGTCTTTGATCATCTTGGAAACACCATATGATTATAAATAATTAAAGTATAATATCATAAAGTAAATGGCATAATGTAAATGACATAAAGTAAATGGCTTAAAGTAAATGGCACAAATATAAATGGCATAAAAGTAAATGACATAATGTAAATGACATAAAGTAAATAGCATAAATATAAATGGCATAAAGTAAATGACATAATGGAAATGACATAAAGTAAATGACTTAAAGTAAATGGCATAAATATAGATGGCATAAAGTAAATGACTTAAAGTAAATAGCATAAACATAAATGACATAAAAGTAAATGACATAAAGTAGAGTAAAAATCTTTAAACTTTCCAATCACTTTAGACATAACATCCTTTAACATAAAGGAGCCTTGGTCATGATCATTTTGGGAAAACAAATCTTTAAATACAAACTCATATTTGTAAAAGTTGAAACAAGTTCCCTCTAAACCACATGCATGGTTCGGCCTCATTAGGAAGAAGAGGTTAGGAAACTTTGTTTTACACAACCTTTTAGTATGTTAAAATACAAGTAAATACAAGACCATAGAAATTGGTTTCAACTCAAAAGGAGTTTTCTACCATTTTTGAGAGATTTTTGAAGATAAAAGCTCATAAATGGCATAAAGAAGAAACTTTAGAAAAAGATGAAGTTTTTAAAGAAAAGAATACATGAGAGTATTAACCTAAGCAAGAGGAACAACTTTGATGAAGAACACTTAGTGAAAAGAAGAAGAAAAACTAGAGCTTTGGAAGCTTGAAGTTGAGAAAAAGATGAAAACTTAAGGGTTTTAATGGAGTAGGAGAAAGGAAAGTGATGAAGTGAAGTGGATGAGTGGTATTTATAGAGGAAAGGTGAGGGGGGCACGGTTTTGGAGAGGAAAGAAGAGAAGAAGATGAGTTTCTTGAAGAGAGGTTGAAGAGTTAATGTGATGTGATGTGATTGGAGAGAGAAAGTGAAAAGTAAGATTTTGAAGTGTAATGAGGATTTTCTTTTTCATTAGGTGTGTCATAACATTAAATGAGATTCCCATCAAGTATTTTCTCCTTATTTAGGGTTCCTTTAACTGCTTAAATACGTAACCGGTTGCACATCCGATCGTATTTTCTGAAGGTTTCGTCCGGATAAAATATTATATTTTATTCCCGGACAACAAAATTTCGAGAATTTACCAACCCACATAAAACATCATAAAAACACTAACTGTCTCGTTCACGAATTAAAATTTTGTTTCTGGCTCAGTAAACTTGTACCGGTAGTGAGAACCCAGACCGGTTTTTGGTCTGAATTTTCGACCGAAAATTTTATTGGGGCTTCATATGGTAAAACAACACAAGAAAATGATTTTATTTTAAATAAAATCATCTTCTGGATTTTATCGAAAATAAATACATTAAAGTATGTATTTACCGATAAAGAAGCATACGAAAAAACAGGGTGTTACAAGAGACGGAAATCAGACATTTTTTACAATCATTGTTTTTGCTTTTACATTATTGGGCTTAATTGCTAAACATTGTTAATTTTCAGATTTTTCACCCATCTCGACCATGTTGCCTTATGCAGAGCATAACTAGAGCTACAAATATCGGATTTTTGTGATCTTGATGTCCCTAGAAAGATAAGGAAGAGACCTACAATTTCAGGTGGCATAAGAATTGTTAAATTAGGCCAAAATCAAGGCTAAACTGGTTGCCGAGTTCTGTGGCGCGGATCAGTGCGCCGTTCATGATGTCCCTTCACTTAAATGGGCCTAACTTACTCATCTTAAGCCCAATTAAGGCATATGATACCTTGTTGGAAAGCTTATTCAGATGCCCATAATTTGGTCTAGGGTTAGGTCAGGGGTAATAAGAATAAATAGCAGTTTACAGCCGCAAAAGCCAGAGAGAGACGAAAATTAGAGAACTTTTACAATCATTGTTTTTGCTTTTACATTATTGGGCTTAATTGGGCTTAATTGCTTAACATTGTTAATTTTCGGATTTTTCACTCATCCTGACCTTGTTGCCTTGCACAGAGCATAACTAGAGCTACAGATATCAGATTTTGGTTACCTTGCTGTCCCTAGAAAGATAAGGAAAAGACCTATTATTTCAGGTTTCATAAGAATTGTCAAATTAGCCGAAAATCAAGGCTAAATTGGGTCCTGAGTTATCTAGCGCGGATCAGTGTGTAGTCCATGATGTCCCTTCACTTAAATGGGCCTAACTTAATCATCTTAAGCCCAATTAAGGCATATGGTACCTTGTTGGAAAGCTTATTCAGAGGCCCATGATATGGTCTAGGGTTAGGTCGGGATTAATTAGCATAAATAGCAGTTTACAGCCGGATAAGCCAGAGAGAGGCGGAAATTAGACAACTTTTACAATCTTTGTTTTTGTTTTTACATTATTGGGCTTAATTGTTAAACATTGTTAATTTTCTGATTTTTCTCTCATCCTGACCTTGTTGCCTTGCGCAGAGCATAACTAGAGCTACAGATATCGGATTTTGGGGATCTTGCTATCCCTAGAAAGATAAGGAAGAGACCTACAATTTCAGGTTTCACAAGAATTGTCAAATTAGGCCAAAATCAAGGCTAAATTAGGTCACGCGTTCTCTAGCGCGCATCAGTGCGCAGTCCATGATGTTCCTTCACTTAAATGAGCCAAACTTACTCATCTTAAACCCAATTAAGGCATATGAAACCTTGTTGGAAAGCTTATTCAGAGGCCCCTAATTTGGTCTAGGGTTAGGCCAGGATTAATAAGCATAAATAGCAGTTTACAGCTGCACAAGCCAGAGAGAGACGAAAATTAAACAACTTTTACAATTATTGTTTTTGCTTTTACATTATTGGACATAATTGGGCTTAATTGCTACACATTGTTAATTTTCGGATTTTTCACTCATCCTGACCTTGTTGCCTTGCACTGAGCATAACTAGAGCTACAGATATCGGATTTTGGTGATCTTGATGTCCCTAGAAAGATAAGGAAGAGACCTACAATTTCAGGTGTCACAAGAATTGTCAAATTAGGCCAAAATCATGACTAAATTAGGTCCCGACTTCTCTGGCGTGGATCAGTGCACAGTCCATGATGTTCCGTCACTTAAATGGGCCTAACTTACTCATCTTATGACTAATTAAGGCATATGATACCTTGTTGGAAAGCTTATTCTGAGGACCTTAATTTGGTCTAAGGGTTGGTCATGATTAATAAGCATAAATAGCAGTTTCCAGCCGCACCAGCCAAAGAGACGGAAATTTGACAACTTTTACAACCATTGTTTTTGCTTTTACATTGTTGGGCTTAATTGCTAAACATTGTTAATTTTCGGATTTTTCACTCATCCTGACCTTGTTGCCTTACGCAGAGCATAACTAGAGCAACAGATATCGGATTTTGGGGATCTTGCTGTCCCTAGAAAGATCAGGAAGAGACCTTCAATTTCAGGTGTCACCAGAATTGTCAAATTAGGCCAACATCAAGGCTAAATTGGGTCCCGAGTTCTCTGGCGCGGATCTGTGCTTGGTCCATGAAGTTCCTTGGCTTAAATGGGCACAACTTCTCATCTTAAGTCCAATTAAGGCATATGATACCTTGTTGGAAAGTTTATTCAGAGGCCCTTAATTTGGCCTACTGTTAGGTCAGGATTAATAAGCATAAATAGCAGTTTACAGTCGCAAAAGCTAGAAAGAGACGGAAATTAGACATCTTTTACAATCATTGTTTTTTGTTTTACATTATTGGGCTTAATTGCTAAACATTGTTAATTGTCGGATTTTTCACTCATCCTGACCTTGTTGCCTTGTGCAGAGCATAACTAGAGCTACAGATATCGTATTTTGGTGATCTTGCTGTCCCTAGAAAGATAAGGAAGAGACCCACAATTTCAGGTTTCACAAGAATTGTCAAATTTTGCCAAAATCAATGCTAAATTGGGTCATGAGTTCTCTGGCACGGATCAATGCACAGTCCATGATGTTCCTTCACTTAAATGGGCCTAACTTACTCATCTTAAGCCCAATTAGGCATATGATACCTTGTGGGAAAGCTTATTCAGAGGCCCTTAATTTGCTCTAGGGTTAGGTAAGGATTAATAAGCATAAATAGCAGTTTACAGCCTCACAAGCCAGTGAGAGACAGAAATTAGACAACTTTTACAATCATTGTTTTTTCTTTTACATTATTGGCTTCATTGGGCTTATTTGCTAAACATTGTTAATTTTCGAATTTTTCACTCATCCTGACCTTGTTACCTTGCGCAGAGCATTACTTGAGCTACAGATATTGGATTTTGGTGATCTTGATGTCCCTAGAGAGATAAGAAAGAGACCTACAATTTCAGGTTTCATAAGGATTTTCAAATTAGGGCAAAATTAAGACTGAATTGGGTCACGAATTCTCCGGCGTGGATCAGTGCGCTGTCCATGATGTTCCTTCGCTTAAATGGGCCTAAATTACTCATCTTAAGCCCAATTAAGGCATATGATACCTTGTTGGAAAGCTTATTCAGAGTCCCTTAATTTGTTCTAGGGTTGGTTCAAGATTAATAAGCATAAATAGCAGTTTATAGCCGCACAAAACACAGGGAGACGGTAATTGGAAAACTTTAACAATCATTGTTTTTGCTTTTGCATTCTTAGGCATAATTTGGCTTAATTGCTAAACATTGTTAATTTTTGGATTTTTCACCCATCCTGACCTTGTTGCCTTGCACATAGCATAACTAGAGTTACAGATATCGTATTTTGGTGATCTTGATGTCCCTAGAAACATAAGGAAGAGACCTATAGTTTCAAGTTTCACAAGAATTGTCAAATTAGGCCAAAATCAAGGCTAAATTGGGTCCCGAGTTCTCTGGCGCGGATCAGTGCGTAGTCCATGATGTTCCTTCACTTAAATGGGCCCAACTTACTCATCTTAAGCCCAAATAAGGCATATGATATCTTGTTGGAAAGCTTATTCAGAGGCCCTTAATTTGGTCTAGGGTTATTTCTGGATTAAGAAGCATAAATAGCAGTTTACAGCCGCACAAGCCAGTGAGAGTCGGAAATTAGACAACTTTTACAATCATTGTTTTTTCTTTTACATTATTGACTTCATTGGGCTTAATTGCTAAACATTGTTAATTTTCGGATTTTTCAGTCATCCTGACCTTGTTGCCTTGCGCAGAGCATTACTTGAGCTACAGATTTTGGATTTTGGTAATCTTGATGTCTCTAGAAAGAGACCTACAATTTGAGGTTTCATAAGGATTTTCAAATTAGGCCAAAATCAAGGCTGAATTGGGTCCCGAATTCTCCGGCGCGGATCAGTGCGCAGTCCATGATGTTCCTTCGCTTAAATAGACCTAAATTACTCATCTTAAGCCCAATTAAGGCATATGATGCCTTGTTGGAAAGCTTATTCAGAGGCCCTTAATTTGGTCTAGGGTTAAGTCAAGATTAAAAAACATAAATAGCAGTTTATAGCCGCACAATACACAGGGAGACGGTAATTAGAAAACTTTTACAATCATTGTTTTTGCTTTTGCATTATTGGGCTTAATTGCTAAACATTGTTAATTTTCGGATTTTTCACTCATCCTGACCTTGTTGCCTTGCGCAGAGCATAACTAGAGCTACAGATATCAGATTTTGGTGATCTTGTTGTCCCTAGAAAGATAAGGAAGAGACCTACCTTTTCTGGTGTCGCAAGAATTGTCAAATTAGGCCAAAATCAAGGATAAATTGGTTCCCGAGTTCTCTAGCGCGGATCAGTGTGCAGTCCATGATGTTCCTTCACTTGAATGGGCTTAACATACTCATCTTATGCCCAATTAAGGCATATGACACCTTGTTGGAAAACTTATTCAGAGGCCCTTAACTTGGTCTAGGGTTAGGTCAGGATTAATAAGCATAAATAGCAGTTTACAGCCGCACAAGCCAGAGAGACGGAAATTAGACAACTTTTACAATCATTATTTCTGTTCTTACATTATTGGGCTTAATTGGGCTTAATTGCTAAACATTGTTAATTTTTGGATTTTTCACTCATCCTGACCTTGTTGCCTTGCACAGAGCATAACTGGAGCAACATATATCTGATTTTCCTGATCTTGCTATCCCTAGAAAGATAAGGAAGAGACCTATAATTTCAGTTTTCACAAGAATTGTCAAATTAGGCCAAAATCAAGGCTAAATTGGGTCCCGAGTTCTCTGGGGCAGATCAGTGCTTGGTCCATGAAGTTCCTTGGCTTAAATGGGCCTAATTTCTCATCTTAAGCCCAATTAAGGCATATGATACCTTGTTGGAAAGTTTATTCAGAGGCCCTTAATTTGGTCTTGGGTTAGGTCAGGATTAATAAGCATAAATAACAGTTTACAGTCGCAAAAGCCAGAGAGAGATGGAAATTAGACAACTTTTACAATCATTGTTTTTGCTTTTACATTATGCGCTTAATTGGGATTAATTGTTAAAACATGGTTAATTAACGGATTTTTCACAAATCCTGACCTTGTTGCCTTGCGTAGAGCATAACTAGAGCTACAGATATCGGATTTTGGTGATCCTGCTGTCCCTAGAAAGATAAGGAAGAGACCCACAATTTAAGGTTTCACAAGAATTATCAAATTCGGCCAAAATCAAGGCTAAATTGGGTCCTGAGTTCTCTGGCACGGATCAATGCGCAGTCCATGATGTTCCTTCACTTAAATGGGCCTAACTTACTCGTCTTAAGCCCAATTAAGGAATATGATACCTTTTGGGAAAGATTATTCAGAGGCCCTTAATTTGGTATATGGTTAGGTCAGCATTAATAAGTATAAATAGCAGTTTACAGCTGCACAAGACAGAGAGAGACGGAAATTAGACAACGTTTACAATCATTGTTTTTTCTTTTACATTATTGGCTTCATTGGGCTTATTTGCTAAACACTGTTAATTTTCGGATTTTTCACTCATCCTGACCTTGTTGCCTTGCACATATCATAACTAGAGTTACAGATATCGTATTTTGGTGATCTTACTGTCCCTAGAAAGATAAGGAAGAGACCTACAATTTCAGGTTTCACAAGAATTGTCAAATTAGGCCAAAATCAAGGCTAAATTGGGTCCCGAGTTCTCCGGCGTGGATCATTGCGCAGTCCATGATGTTCCTTCACTTAAATGGGCCTAACTTACTCATCTTAAGACCAATTAAGGCATATGATACCTTGTTGGAAAGCTTATTCAGAGGCCCTTAATTTGGTCTAGGGTTGGGTCAAGATTATTAAGCATAAATAGCAGTTTATAGCTGCACAATACATAGGGAGACGGTAATTAGAAAACTTTTACTATCATTGTTTTTGATTTTGCATTCTTAGGCATAATTCGGCTTCATTGCTTAACATTGTTATTTTTTGGATTTTTCACTCATCCTGACCTTGTTGCCTTGCATATAGCATAACTAGAGTTACATATATCATATTTTGGAGATTTTACTATCCCTAGAAAGATAAGGAAGAGACCTATAGTTTCAGGTTTCGTAAGAATTGTCAAATTAGGCCAAAATCAAGGCTAAATTGGGTCCCGAGTTCTCTGGCACGGATCAGTGCGCAGTCCATGATGTTCCTTCACTTAAATGGGCCCAACTTACTCATCTTAAGCCCAATTAAGGCATATGATATCTTGTTGGAAAGCTTATTTAGAGGCCCTTAATTTGGTCTAGGGTTATATCTGGATTAATAAGCATAAATAGCAGTTTACAGCCGCACAATCCAGAGAGAGACGAAAATTAGACAACTTTTACAATCATTGTTTTTGCTTTTACATTATTGGGCTTAATTGCTAAACATTGTTAATTTTCGGATTTTTCACTCATCCTGATCTTGTTGCCTTGCGCAAAGCATAACTAGAGCTTCAGATATCGGATTCTTGTTATCATGCTGTCCCTAGAAAGATAAGGAAGAGACCTATAGCTTCTGGTTTTGCAAGAATTGTCAAATTAGACCAAAATCAAGGCTAAATTGGGTCCCAAGTTCTCTGGTGCGGATCAGTGTGTTGTCCATGATGTTTCTTCACTTAAATGGGCCTTACTTAATCATCTTAAGCCCAATTAAGGCATATGATACCTTGTTGGAAAGCATATTCAGAATCCCTTAATTTGGTCTAGGGTTAGATCAGGATTAAAAAGCCTAAATAGCAGTTTACAGCCGTACAAGCCAGAGAGAGACGGAAATTAGACAACTTTTACAATCATTGTTTTTGCTTTTACATTATTGGGCTTAATTGATAAACATTGTTAATTTTTGTATTTTTCACTCATCCTGACCTTGTTGCCTTGCGCAGAGCATAACTAGAGCTACAGATATCGGATTTTGGCGATTTTGCTGCCCCTAGAAAGATAAGGAAGAGACATACAATTTCAGGTTTCACTAGAATTGTCAAATTAGGCCAAAATCAAGGCTAAAATGGGTCCCGAGTTCTCTGGCGCGGATCAGTACGCAGTCCATGATGTTCCTTCACTTAAATGGGCCTAACTTACTCATCTTAAGCCCAATTAAGGCATATGATACCTTATGGGAAAGATTATTCAGAGGCCCTTAATTTGGTCTTGGGTTAGGTCAAGATTAATAAGTATAAATAGCAGTTTACAGCCGCACAAGCCAGAGAGAGAAGGAAATTAGACAACTTTTACAATCATTGTTTTTTCTTTTACATTATTGGCTTCATTGGGCTTATTTGCTAAACATTGTTAATTTTCGGATTTTTCACTCATCCTGACCTTGTTGCCTTGCACATATCATCAATAGAGTTACAGATATCGTATTTTGGTGATCTTACTGTCCCTAGAAAGAAAAGGAAGAGACCTACAATTTCAGGTTTCTCAAGAATTGTCAAATTAGGCCAAAATCAAGGCTAAATTGGGTCCCGAGTTCTCTGGCGCGGATCAGTTCACAGTCTATGATGTTACTTCACTTAAATGTGCCCAACTTAATCATCTTAAGCCCAATTAAGGCATATGATACCTTTTGGGAAAGCTTATTCAGAGGCCCTTAATTTGGTCTTGGGTTATTTCAGGATTAATAAGCATAAATAGCATTTTACAGCCGGACAAGCCAGTGAGAGTCGGAAATTAGACAACTTTTACAATCATTGTTTTTTCTTTTACATTATTGGCTTCATTGGGCTTATTTGCTAAACATTGTTAATTTTCGGATTTTTCACTCATCCTGACCTTGTTGCCTTGCACAGCATTACTTGAGTTACATATATTGGATTTTGGTGATCTTGATGTCCGTAAAAAGATAAGAAGGAGACCTACAATTTCAGGTTTCACAAGGATTTTCAAATTAGGCCAAAATCAAGGCTGAATTGGGTCCCGAATTCTCCAGTGCGGATCAGTGCGCAGTCCATGATGTTCCTTCGCTTAAATGGGCCTAAATTACTCATCTTAAGCCCAATTAAGGCATATGATACCTTGTTGGAAAGATTATTCAGAGGCCCTTAATTTGGTCTAGGGTTAGGTCAGGATTAATATGCATAAATAGCAGTTTACAGCCGCACAAGCCAGAGAGAGACGAAAATTAAACAAGTTTTACAATCATTGTTTTTGCTTTTACATTATTGTGCTTAATTGATAAACATTGTTAATTTTTGTATTTTTCACTCATCCTGACCTTATTGCCTTGCGCAGAGCATAACTAGAGCTACAGATATCGGATTCTGGTAATATTGATGTCCCTAGAAAGATATGGAAGAGACCTATAGTTTCAGGTGGCGCAAGAATTGTCAAATTAGGCCAAAATCAAGGCTAAATTGGGTCCCGAGTTCTCTGGCGCGGATCAGTGTGCATTCCATGATGATCCTTCACTTAAATGGGCCTAAATTACTCATCTTAATCCCAATTAAGGCATATGATACCTTGTTGGAAAGCTTATTCAGAGGCCCTTAATTTGGTCTAGGGAGTCAAGATTATTAAGCATAAATAGCAGTTTACAGCCGCACAATACATAGGGAGACGGTAATTAGAAAACTTTCACAATCATTGTTTTCGCTCTTGCATTCTTAGGCATAATCGGGCTTAATTGCTAAACATTGTTAATTTTTGGATTTTTCACTCATCCTGACCTTGTTGCCCTGCACATAGCTTAACTAGAGTAACAGATAACGTATTTTGGCGATCTTACTGTCCCTAGAAAGATAAGGAAGAGACCTATAGTTTCAGGTTTCACAAGAATTGTCAAATTAGACCAAAATCAAGGCTAAATTGGGTCCCGAGTTCTCTAGCGCGGATCAGTGCACAGTCCATGATGTTCCTTCACTTAAATGGGCACAACTTACTCATCTTAAGCCCAATTAAGGCATATGATATCTTGTTGGAAAGCTTATTTAGAGGCCCTTAATTTGGTCTAGGGTTATTTCAGGATT
>JAUPTC010000010.1:2045134-2077730 GCA_030762895.1 Sophora flavescens | reverse complement strand
TTCCAACAAGATATCATATGCCTTAATTGGGCTTAAGATGAGTAAGTTGTGCCCATTTAAGTGAAGGAACATCATGGACTGTGCACTGATCCGCGCTAGAGAACTCGGGACCCAATTTAGCCTTGATTTTGGTCTAATTTGACAATTCTTGTGAAACCTGAAACTATAGGTCTCTTCCTTATCTTTCTAGGGACAGTAAGATCGCCAAAATACGTTATCTGTAACTCTAGTTATGCTATGTGCAGGGCAACAAGGTCAGGATGAGTGAAAAATCCAAAAATTAACAATGTTTAGCAATTAAGCCCGATTATGCCTAAGAACGCAAGAGCGAAAACAATGATTGTGAAAGTTTTCTAATTACCATCTCCCTATGTATTTATGCTTAATAATCTTGACTCCCTAGACCAAATTAAGGGCCTCTGAATAAGCTTTCCAACAAGGTATCATATGCCTTAATTGGGATTAAGATGAGTAATTTAGGCCCATTTAAGTGAAGGATCATCATGGACTGCACACTGATCCGCGCCAGAGAACTCGGGACCCAATTTAGCCTTGATTTTGGCCTAATTTGACAATTCTTGCGCCACCTGAAACTATAGGTCTCTTCCTTATCTTTCTAGGGACATCAATATCACCAGAATCCGATATCTGTAGCTCTAGTTATGCTCTGCGCAAGGCAACAAGGTCAGGATGAGTGAAAAATACAAAAATTAACAATGTTTATCAATTAAGCCCAATAATGTAAAAGCAAAAACAATGATTGTAAAAGTTGTTTAATTTTCGTCTCTCTCTGGCTTGTGCGGCTGTAAACTGCTATTTATGCATATTAATCCTGACCTAACCCTAGACCAAATTAAGGGCCTCTGAATAATCTTTCCAACAAGGTATCATATGCCATAATTGGGCTTAAGATGAGTAATTTAGGCCCATTTAAGCGAAGGAACATCATGGACTGCGCACTGATCCGCACCGGAGAATTCGGGACCCAATTCAGCCTTGATTTTGGCCTAATTTGAAAATCCTTGTGAAACCTGAAATTGTAGGTCTCCTTCTTATCTTTTTACGGACATCAAGATCACCAAAATCCAATATATGTAGCTCAAGTAATGCTGTGCAAGGCAACAAGGTCAGGATGAGTGAAAAATCCGAAAATTAACAATGTTTAGCAAATAAGCCCAATGAAGCCAATAATGTAAAAGAAAAAACAATGATTGTAAAAGTTGTCTAATTTCCGACTCTCACTGGCTTGTCCGGCTGTAAAATGCTATTTATGCTTATTAATCCTGAAATAACCCTAGACCAAATTAAGGGCCTCTGAATAAGCTTTCCCAAAAGGTATCATATGCCTTAATTGGGCTTAAGATGATTAAGTTGGGCACATTTAAGTGAAGTAACATCATAGACTGTGAACTGATCCGCGCCAGAGAACTCGGGACCCAATTTAGCCTTGATTTTGGCCTAATTTGACAATTCTTGAGAAACCTGAAATTGTAGGTCTCTTCCTTTTCTTTCTAGGGACAGTAAGATCACCAAAATACGATATCTGTAACTCTATTGATGATATGTGCAAGGCAACAAGGTCAGGATGAGTGAAAAATCCGAAAATTAACAATCTTTAGCAAATAAGCCCAATGAAGCCAATAATGTAAAAGAAAAAACAATGATTGTAAAAGTTGTCTAATTTCCTTCTCTCTCTGGCTTGTGCGGCTGTAAACTGCTATTTATACTTATTAATCTTGACCTAACCCAAGACCAAATTAAGGGCCTCTGAATAATCTTTCCCACAAGGTATCATATGCCTTAATTGGGCTTAAGATGAGTAAGTTAGGCCCATTTAAGTGAAGGAACATCATGGACTGCGTACTGATCCGCGCCAGAGAACTCGGGACCCAATTTAGCCTTGATTTTGGCCTAATTTGACAATTCTAGTGAAACCTGAAATTGTAGGTCTCTTCCTTATCTTTCTAGGGGCAGCAAAATCGCCAAAATCCGATATCTGTAGCTCTAGTTATGCTCTACGCAAGGCAACAAGGTCAGGATGAGTGAAAAATCCGAAAATTAACAATGTTTAGCAATTAAGCCCAATAATATAAAAGCAAAAACAATGATTGTAAAAGTTGTTTAATTTTCGTCTCTATCTGGCTTGTGCGGCTGTAAACTGCTATTTATGCTTATTAATCCTGACCTAACCCTAGAACAAATTAAGGGCCTCTGAATAAGAATTCTAACAAGGTATCATATGCCTTAATTGGGCTTAAGATGAGTAAGTTAGGCCTATTCAAGTGAAGGAGCATCATGGACTGCGCACTGATCCGCGCCACAGAACTCGGGACCCAATTAAGCCTTGATTTTGGCCTAATTTGACAATTCTTGTGAAACCTGAAAATATAGGTCTCTTCCTTATCTTTCTAGGGACAACAAGATCACCAAAATCCGATATCTGTAGCTCTAGTTATGCTCTGCGCAAGGCAACAAGGTCAGGATGAGTGAAAAATACAAAAATTAACAATGTTTATCAATTAAGCCCAATAATGTAAAAGCAAAAACAATGATTGTAAAAGTTGTCTAATTTCCGTCTCTCTCTGGCTTGTACGGCTGTAAACTGCTATTTACGCTTTTTAATCCTGATCTAACACTAGACCAAATTAAGGGACTCTGAATACGCTTTCCAACAAGGTATCATATGCCTTAATTGGGCTTAAGATGATTAAGTAAGGCCCATTTAAGTGAAGAAACATCGTGGACAGCACACTGATCCGCACCAGAGAACTCGGGACCCAATTTAGCCTTGATTTTGGCCTAATTTGACAATTCTTGCAAAACCTGAAGCTATAGGTCTCTTCCTTATCTTTCTAGGGACAGCATGATAACAAGAATCCGATATATGAAGCTCTAGTTATGCTTTGCGCAAGGCAACAAGATCAGGATGAGTGAAAAATCCGAAAATTAACAATGTTTAGAAATTAAGCCAAATAATGAAAAAGCAAAAACAATGATTGTAAAAGTTGTCTAATTTTCGTCTCTCTCTGGATTGTGCGGCTATAAACTGCTATTTATGCTTATTAATCCAGATATAACCCTAGACCAAATTAAGGGCCTCTAAATAAGCTTTCCAACAAGATATCATATGCTTAATTGGGCTTAAGATGAGTAAGTTGGGCCCATTTAAGTGAAGGAACATCATGGACTGCGCACTGATCCGTGCCAGAGAACTCGGGACCCAATTTAGCCTTGATTTTGGCCTAATTTGACAATTCTTACGAAACCTGAAACTATAGGTCTCTTCCTTATCTTTCTAGGGACAGTAAAATCTCCAAAATACGATATCTGTAACTCTAGTTATGCTATATGCAAGGCAACAAGGTCAGGATGAGTGAAAAATCCAAAAAATAACAATGTTTAGCAATGAAGCCGAATTATGCCTAAGAATGCAAAATCAAAAACAATGATAGTAAAAGTTTTCTAATTACCGTCTCCCTATGTATTGTGCAGCTATAAACTGCTATTTATGCTTAATAATCTTGACACAACCCTAGACCAAATTAAGGGCCTCTGAATAAGCTTTCCCACAAGGTATCATATGCCTTAATTGGGCTTAAGATGAGTAAGTTAGGCCCATTTAAGTGAAGGAACATCATGGACTGCGCACTGATCCACGCCGGAGAACTCGGGACCCAATTTAGCCTTGATTTTGGCCTAATTTGACAATTCTTGTGAAACCTGAAATTGTAGGTCTCTTCCTTATCTTTCTAGGGACAGTAAGATCACCAAAATACGATATCTGTAACTCTAGTTATGATATGTGCAAGGCAACAAGGTCAGGATGAGTGAAAAATCCGAAAATTAACAATGTTTAGCAAATAAGCCCAATGAAGCCAATAATGTAAAAGAAAAAACAATGATTGTAAACGTTGTCTAATTTCCGTCTCTCTCTGTCTTGTGCAGCTGTAAACTGCTATTTATACTTATTAATGCTGACCTAACCCTATACCAAATTAAGGGCCTCTGAATAATCTTTCCCACAAGGTATCATATTCCTTAATTGGGCTTAAGACGAGTAAGTTAGGCCCATTTAAGTGAAGGAACATCATGGACTGCGCATTGATCCGTGCCAGAGAACTCAGGACCCAATTTAGCCTTGATTTTGGCCGAATTTGATAATTATTGTGAAACCTGAAATTGTGGGTCTCTTCCTTATCTTTCTAGGGACAGCAGGATCACCAAAATCCGATATCTGTTGCTCTAGTTATGCTCTACGCAAGGCAACAAGGTCAGGATGAGTGAAAAATCCGTTAATTAACAATGTTTAGCAATTAAGCCCAATTAAGCGCATAATGTAAAAGCAAAAACAATGATTGTAAAAGTTGTCTAATTTCCATCTCTCTCTGGCTTTTGCGACTGTAAACTGTTATTTATGCTTATTAATCCTGACCTAACCCAAGACCAAATTAAGGGCCTCTGAATAAACTTTCCAACAAGGTATCATATGCCTTAATTGGGCTTAAGATGAGAAATTAGGCCCATTTAAGCCAAGGAACTTCATGGACCAAGCACTGATCTGCCCCAGAGAACTCGGGACCCAATTTAGCCTTGATTTTGGCCTAATTTGACAATTCTTGTGAAAACTGAAATTATAGGTCTCTTCCTTATCTTTCTAGGGATAGCAAGATCAGGAAAATCAGATATATGTTGCTCCAGTTATGCTCTGTGCAAGGCAACAAGGTCTGGATGAGTGAAAAATCCAAAAATTAACAATGTTTAGCAATTAAGCCCAATTAAGCCCAATAATGTAAGAACAGAAATAATGATTGTGAAAGTTGTCTAATTTCCGTCTCTCTGGCTTGTGCGGCTGTAAACTGCTATTTATGCTTATTAATCCTGACCTAACCCTAGACCAAGTTAAGGGCCTCTGAATAAGTTTTCCAACAAGGTGTCATATGCCTTAATTGGGCATAAGATGAGTATGTTAAGCCCATTCAAGTGAAGGAACATCATGGACTGCACACTGATCCGCGCTAGAGAACTCGGGAACCAATTTATCCTTGATTTTGGCCTAATTTGACACTTCTTGCGACACCAGAAAAGGTAGGTCTCTTCCTTATCTTTCTAGGGACAATAAGATCACCAAAATCCGATATCTGTAGCTCTAGTTATGCTCTGGACAAGGCAACAAGGTCAGGATGAGTGAAAAATCCGAAAATTAACAATGTTTAGCAATGAAGCCAATAATGTAAAAGAAAAAACAATGATTGTAAAAGTTGTCTAATTTCCGTCTCTCTCTCGCTCGTGCGGCTATAAACTTCTATTTATGCTTATTAATCTTGAAATAACCTTAGGTCAAATTAAGGGCCTCTGAATAAGCTTTCCAACAAGGTATTATATGGCTTAATTGGGCTTAAGATGAGTAAGTTAGGCCCATTTAAGTGAAGGAACATCATGGACTGCGCACTGATCCACGCCAGAGTACTCGGGTTCCAATTTAGCCTGGATTTTGGCCTAATTTGACAATTCTTGCGACCTGAAATTGTAGGTCTCTTCCTCATCTTTCTAGGGACAGCAAAATCACCAAAATCCGATATCTGTAGCTCTAGTTATGCTCTGCGCAAGGCAACAAGGTCAGGATGAGTGAAAAATCCGAAAATTAACAATGTTTAGCAATTAAGCCCAATAATGCAAAAGCAAAAACAATGATTGTAAAAGTTTTCTAATTACCGTCTCCCTGTGTATTGTGCGGCTATAAACTGCTATTTATGTTTTTTAATCTTGACTTAACCCTAGACCAAATTAAGGGCCTCTGAATAAGCTTTCCAACAAGGCATCATATGCCTTAATTGGGCTTAAGATGAGTAATTTAGGTCTATTTAAGCGAAGGAACATCATGGACTGCGCACTGATCCGCGCCGGAGAATTCGGGACCCAATTCAGCCTTGATTTTGGCCTAATTTGAAAATCCTTATGAAACCTCAAATTGTAGGTCTCTTTCTTATCTTTATAGAGACATCAAGATTACCAAAATCCAATATCTGTAGCTCAAGTAATGCTCTGCGCAAGGCAACAAGGTCAAGATGACTGAAAAATCCGAAAATTAACAATGTTTAGCAATTAAGCCCAATGAAGTCAATAATGTAAAAGAAAAAACAATGATTGTAAAAGTTGTCTAATTTCCGACTCTCACTGGCTTGTGCGGCTGTAAACTGCTATTTATGCTTCTTAATCCTGAAATAACCCTAGACCAAATTAAGGGCCTCTGAATAAGCTTTCCAACAAGATATCATATGCCTTAATTGGGCTTAAGATGAGTAAGTTGGGCCCATTTAAGTGAAGGAACATCATGGACTACGCACTGATCCGCGCCAGAGAACTCAGGACCCAATTTAGCCTTGATTTTGGCCTAATTTGACAATTCTTGTGAAACTTGAAACTATAGGTCTCTTCCTTATCTTTCTAGGGACAGCAAGATCACCAAAATACGATATCTGTAACTCTAGTTATGCCATGTGCAAGGCAACAAGGTCAGGATGAGTGAAAAATCCAAAAATTAACAATGTTTAGCAATTAAGCCAAATTATGCCTAAGAATGCAAAAGCAAAAACAATGATTGTTAAAGTTTTCCAATTACCGTCTCCCTGTGTTTTGTGCGGCTATAAACTGCTATTTATGCTTATTAATCTTGAACCAACCCTAGAACAAATTAAGGGACTCTGAATAAGCTTTCCAACAAGGTATCATTTGCCTTAATTGGGCTTAAGATGAGTAATTTAGGCCCATTTAAGCGAAGGAACATCATGGACAGCGCACTGATCCACGCCGGAGAATTCGGGACCCAATTCAGTCTTAATTTTGCCCTAATTTGAAAATCCTTATGAATCCTGAAATTGTAGGTCTCTTTCTTATCTTTCTAGGGACATCAAGATCAACAAAATCCAATATCTGTAGCTCAAGTAATGCTCTGCGCAAGGCAACAAGGTCAGGATGAGTGAAAAATCCGAAAATTAACAATGTTTAGCAAATAAGCCCAATGAAGCCAATAATGTAAAAGAAAAAACAATGATTGTAAAAGTTGTCTAATTTCTGTCTCTCACTGGCTTGTGAGGCTGTAAACTGCTATTTATGCTTATTAATCCTTACCTAACCCTAGAGCAAATTAAGGGCCTCTGAATAAGCTTTCCCACAAGGTATCATATGCCTAATTGGGCTTAAGATGAGTAAGTTAGGCCCATTTAAGTGAAGGAACATCATGGACTGCGCATTGATCCGTGCCAGAGAACTCATGACCCAATTTAGCCTTGATTTTGGCCAAATTTGACAATTCTTGTGAAACCTGAAATTGTGGGACTCTTCCTTATCTTTCTAGGGACAGCAAGATCACCAAAATACGATATATGTAGCTCTAGTTATGCTCTGCACAAGGCAACAAGGTCAAGATGAGTGAAAAATCCGACAATTAACAATGTTTAGCAATTAAGCCCAATAATGTAAAACAAAAAACAATGATTGTAAAAGATGTCTAATTTCCGTCTCTTTCTAGCTTTTGTTATTACTGTAAACTGCTATTTATGCTTATTAATCCTGACCTAACAGTAGGCCAAATTAAGGGCCTCTGAATAAACTTTCCAACAAGGTATCATATGCCTTAATTGGGCTTAAGATGAGAAGTTGTGCCCATTTAAGCCAAGGAACTTCATGGACCAAGCACAGATCCGCGCCAGAGAACTCGGGACCCAATTTAGCCTTGATGTTGGCCTAATTTGACAATTCTGGTGACACCTGAAATTGAAGGTCTCTTCCTGATCTTTCTAGGGACAGCAAGATCCCCAAAATCCGATATCTGTTGCTCTAGTTATGCTCTGCGTAAGGCAACAAGGTCAGGATGAGTGAAAAATCCGAAAATTAACAATGTTTAGCAATTAAGCCCAACAATGTAAAAGCAAAAACAATGGTTGTAAAAGTTGTCAAATTTCCGTCTCTTTGGCTGGTGCGGCTGGAAACTGCTATTTATGCTTATTAATCATGACCAACCCCTAGACCAAATTAAGGTCCTCAGAATAAGCTTTCCAACAAGGTATCATATGCCTTAATTAGTCATAAGATGAGTAAGTTAGGCCCATTTAAGTGACGGAACATCATGGACTGTGCACTGATCCACGCCAGAGAAGTCGGGACCTAATTTAGTCATGATTTTGGCCTAATTTGACAATTCTTGTGACACATGAAATTGTAGGTCTCTTCCTTATCTTTCTAGGGACATCAAGATCACCAAAATCCGATATCTGTAGCTCTAGTTATGCTCAGCGCAAGGCAACAAGGTCAGGATGAGTGAAAAATCCGAAAATTAACAATGTGTAGCAATTAAGCCCAATTATGTCCAATAATGTAAAAGCAAAAACAATAATTGTAAAAGTTGTTTAATTTTCGTCTCTCTCTGGCTTGTGCAGCTGTAAACTGCTATTTATGCTTATTAATCCTGACCTAACCCTAGACCAAATTAGGGGCCTCTGAATAAGCTTTCCAACAAGGTTTCATATGCCTTAATTGGGTTTAAGATGAGTAAGTTTGGCTCATTTAAGTGAAGGAACATCATGGACTGCGCACTGATGCGCGCTAGAGAACCCGTGACCTAATTTAGCCTTGATTTTGGCCTAATTTGACAATTCTTGTGAAACCTGAAATTATAGGTCTCTTCCTTATCTTTCTAGGGATAGCAAGATCCCCAAAATCCGATATCTGTAGCTCTAGTTATGCTCTGCGCAAGGCAACAAGGTCAGGATGAGAGAAAAATCAGAAAATTAACAATGTTTAACAATTAAGCCCAATAATGTAAAAACAAAAACAAAGATTGTAAAAGTTGTCTAATTTCCGCCTCTCTCTGGCTTATCCGGCTGTAAACTGCTATTTATGCTAATTAATCCCGACCTAACCCTAGACCATATCATGGGCCTCTGAATAAGCTTTCCAACAAGGTACCATATGCCTTAATTGGGCTTAAGATGATTAAGTTAGGCCCATTTAAGTGAAGGGACATCATGGACTACGCACTGATCCGCGCTAGATATCTCAGGACCCAATTTAGCCTTGATTTTCGGCTAATTTGACAATTCTTATGAAACCTGAAATAAGAGGTCTTTTCCTTATCTTTCTAGGGACAGCAAGGTAACCAAAATCTGATATCTGTAGCTCTAGTTATGCTCTGTGCAAGGCAACAAGGTCAGGATGAGTGAAAAATCCGAAAATTAACAATGTTCAGCAATTAAGCCCAATTAAGCCCAATAATGTAAAAGCAAAAACAATGATTGTAAAAGTTCTCTAATTTTCGTCTCTCTCTGGCTTTTGCGGCTGTAAACTGCTATTTATTCTTATTACCCCTGACCTAACCCTAGACCAAATTAAGGGCATCTGAATAAGCTTTCCAACAAGGTATCATATGCCTTAATTGGGCTTAAGATGAGTAAGTTAGGCCCATTTAAGTGAAGGGACATCATGGACGGCGCACTGATCCGCGCCACAGAACTCGGCAACCAGTTTAGCCTTGATTTTGGCCTAATTTAACAATTCTTATGCCACCTGAAATTGTAGGTCTCTTCCTTATCTTTCTAGGGACATCAAGATCACAAAAATCCGATATTTGTAGCTCTAGTTATGCTCTGCGCAAGGCAACATGGTCGAGATGGGTGAAAAATCTGAAAATTAACAATGTTTAGCAATTAAGCCCAATAATGTAAAAGCAAAAACAATGATTGTAAAAAATGTCTGATTTCCATCTCTCCCTGGCTTGTGCGGCTATAAACTACTATTTATGCTTATTAATCCCGACATAACCCTAAACCATATTAAGGGCCTCTAAATAAGCTTTCCAACAAGGTATCATATGCCTTAATTGGTCTTAAGATGAGTAATGTATGGCCATTTAAGTGAAGGAAAATCATGGACTGCGCACTGATCCGCACCAGAGAACTCCGGACCCAATTTAGCCTTGATTTTTGTAAGACTAAGCCCTCATTCATGTTTTGATGTATGACAAACAAAGTGTATTTTGCATAAGATTTTAAATTTTGACTACGTACTCATTTCGTGTTAAGTTGCATGTAAGATCACTAACGAACAGTGCAAAACAAGCTGACATCCAACCAAGTAATTCATGCGTTCGTCCAATACAGGGATAATATAAGAGCTCGTCCAGCACAGGGATAATATAAGTGCTCATCCAATAAAGTGAACCAAGCTGACGTCCAACAAAGCAAAACAAGATGACATCCAACAAAGAAAAACAAGCTGAAGTACAACAAGAAGAGCACGTCCACTGAAAGAAATAGAAGAGCTCGTCTACTGACGTGGCACATGGAGCACGTCCACTGAAAGAAACAGAAGAACTCGTCTGCTGATGTGGCACATGGAGTGCGTCCACTGAAAGAAAAAGAAGAGCTCGTCTGCTGACATGGCACTTGGAGCTCGTCTACTAAAAGTAACAGAAGCGCACGTCTACTGATGTAAAAAGGAGAGCTCGTCTACTAAAAGTAGCAAAAGGAGCTCGTCTACTAATGATACGCACTTTGGACTTGCTAAGATCATAATGAGAAGCTCCGTCCACTAACATAGCATATAAAGATCGTCTACCAGTTGGAGCCCGTCCAATTCCCTTGTGTTAGCACTCTCATCTACCAGTTGGAGCCCGTCCAATTACCTTGTGTTAGCACTCTCATCTACCAGTTGGAGCACGTCCAATTACCTTGAGCTAGTACTCCCGTCTGCTGACGTGGCAAATGGACACGGCTATTTTTCTCTTCAAATAAACACGGATATATTACTCTTCAAAAAGACTTGGCTATCCTTTCAGATGGAAACGGTTATTTTTCAAGAAGGACGCAAACTCTACAAATATCAACATAATCTCATTTCAAGAACAAGAATCAAGAAAACATATTTTAATAAATCATATCCAAATCTGTTTTAAATGATCCCAACTGCTCTAATTTGTCTTCTATATAAAGAGGGATCAAAGGAACACTTTTCAACATAACAACACGATAACAACAACACAACTCATTCTGATTGTGAAACTACGAAAGATCCAAAGTGCTTCATCTCTGAGAAAAGTGTGATATTAGTTAGAACTTCAATTTGTATAATCAGACTTTTAGTGTCTTTCTTCTACTCAATTCTTTTCAAGAATTAGTGTGATTAAGAGAGGGTATCTCTTAGGCTTGAACAATGATAGAAGGGATCCTTGGGTATAGAAAAGCTAGTGTGGTTTCTAGTGATTTTTCGAGCAAGGAGGTTATCCTTGTGTTGTTGTAATTGGAATTGTGTAATTGCTTATTATAGTGGAGAAAACCACAGAGGTGTGGGACTGGATGTAGTCATACCAGAGGAGGTAGCCGAACTAGGATAAATCGGTTTGCGTGTTCTTCTCATCCCTAAACTCCATATACTTGTTATATGCACTTGTGTGTTGTGAATGAGTTTTAAGAATAGTTGTTAACTTGAATCTTAAATCTGCATTCTGTGTTAAAATCTGTTGTTACTACTTATAATTCTTCTTGTCATCATTACTTGTTCCATAACCTGATTCTTGGGAATTAAAATTGAGTGAAAACCAATTTTCTTTAAAACAACACTGTTTTACTTTAAATTGTTGAAAAAGTTTTGAATATCTCAATTCACCCCCCTCTTGAGACCGTAGCCACTACCAACAATTGGCATCAGGGCTAAAACTCTTGTTACAAAGCTTAATAGCTTCAAGAGATGGCTACAAATGATATCCTGGGTGATGGGGCTTCACTCACTAGACCCCCTGCCTTTAATGGCTCCCAATACATGTATTGGAAAGAGAGAATGCTTATCTTTCTTGAGGCTGCAGGTTTAGATGTATTAGATGCTGTTGAAAATGGTCCCTATGTTCCATTTATTCTTGATGCTAAGGGAAATAAACAAACTAAACCAAAAGATGACTGAAATGATGATGATAAAAGAAAAGTTGGTTATAATGCTAAGGTAAAAAATATTATAACAGTTGCTTTGAACTATGATGAGTTTTTCAGGGTCTCCAATTGCAAAACGGCAAAGCAAATGTGGGATACTCTTCAACTCACTCATGAAGGAACCAACGATGTGAAAAGAGCAAGAATGAATGCACTAGTCCATGAATATGAACTCTTTCACATGAAGAATGGTGAGGAGATAGATGAACTGCAAAAGAGGTTTACACACATTGTGAACCAGCTAGAAGGACTCGGACATACAATCACAGATGAGAAAAAGATTAACAAGATAATGAGATGTTTAAGTCGTGAATGGCAGCCAAAAATTAATGCAATTGCTGAAGCAAAGGATCTTGACACCATGCAGATTGCTACTTTATTTGGAAAGTTGAAAGAACGCGAATTGGAACTCAATAGATTGAAAAGTCATGAAGATAAGGAGAAAAAGAAGAAAGGACTCTCACTCAAAGCTCATATATCCAAAGAATCAATAGAAAGTGATGAAGATGAACACCTTGATGAAAGTGAAGAATCCGAAGAAGAAGACATGGGATTGTTTGTGAGGAAATTTAGAAGATTCATCAAAAAGAATAGAAACAAGAAGCAATTCAGTTTTCCTACCAAAAAGAACACGAACAAAGGTGAAAGCTCTTCCTCAACAATCAAATGCTTTGAATGTGGAAAGCTTGGACACTACAAAAATGAATGTCCAAAGCTACAAAAGAAAGAAAAGTATGAGAAGAATGACAGCAAAGAAAAGAAAGGAGGAAAGCCTAGAAGAGCATACATAACTTGGGAAGAAAATGATATGGGTTCCACTAGTAGTGAATCTGAAAATGAAGAAGCCAACCTATGTCTCATGGCAAATCAACAAAGTGATAGTGAAACCGAGGTAAATGATTCTTCTCCTACCAATGATGAGTTACATGATTCTTTTGATGAATTGCATGAAGAATATGTTAAAATTAGTAAATAACTTATATCTTCTAGGAAGATCATTGCAAAACAATGTAGTGACTCTGCATCTTTACAAATAAAGCTTAAAGAAGTAGAAACCGAAAATTCACAATTACTTGCATCTAGTTCAATTTGCACCAAATGCACCACACTAGAAAAGGAAGTTGAAAAACTGAAAACAACTCTATCTAAGTTTACTTTGGGTAGAGATAACTTGAATGCCATATTAGGACAGCAAAAAGGTGTGTATGACAAAGCTGAAATTGGATATAAGCCATGATGAGCCTCTGGTTGACTGGTTTTATAACTAATAAAAACCTTGGCTTTGTGCTAATTTTATATCATTTTCACCCAAATTAGACTTGATTGTCTTTAAGCAGTATTTTGAGTCTATAAAGTATTTTTAGGTTAATTTAGCTAATTTAGAGTCGAATAAAGTACTTACTGTTATTTCTTGTTTTCAGGTAATAAAAAGGAATAATTCTGGATCTTTCGCCCCGCGAAGAAGCTCTCGCCCCGCGAGTCACCCAGCCCTGAAAGTCAGAGACTATCACGGTTTACCCGTGTTGAAGGTCACGGCTGTGGCAGTTTTGAAGTTGAAGAGTCTCGCCTCGCGAGTATCCATTCGCCTCGCGAGTCTGGAAGTCAGAAAGCATCACGGTTGGCCCCTGATATTCATAACGGGCGTTACAGTTTGGAATCTGAAGAAGCTCGCCTCGCGAATGATATGCTCGCCTCGCGAGAAGATCAAAAGTTGCAGACTGTTCGCATTATTCGCCTCGCGAATTTGTGCTCGCCTCGCGAATCTGCGTAGTCCAGAAGTTGTATATAAGTCAGTTTTAGACAGAACTGAATGGTTGGCTAGGCTGGTGGCTAGTTTTTGGCCAGTAGCTAGTTAGTCAGTAGTTGTAGTTCAGTAGTTTATTTCTTTTCTCTTGTGTTTATTTTTGTAATGGAGAACTAGTCTCCTTGGTTAATCTACTGGGATTGGTTTCCATTACCACACTTGAGGTTGTGTATTTCCTGTTTTCATTTGCTTTTCCCTTTTCAATGCCATGCTTTATATTTCTGTTTGCTTAATTCAGGAGTATATTGTGTTGTATTGATTTATTTTCGGTGATATCATGTTCCTATAATTAATCGCGTTTGCTTAATTCGCGTGTGTACGTTTCGTGTTCGCTTAGTTCACGAAGAGCTTAACCCCGTTTGCTTAATTCGGGAATAGGGACATGTATCTGTAGTAGTGGTTTCGCTTGTAAATTGTTGCTACAACCGGGAGGGGATTAGAATCTGCTTAGGGCTTGGATTTATATGAACCAATGATAGTGGGAAACCGAGAACAGTAGGTTGATCGTTTCTTAGCATATTTGTTAATCTTTTAACTGCTCTGTTTTTATTGTTTTGTTTTCTTTATTTTATTAGCATTCACTCCAAAACCCCCATTACTAATTTTCTGTTAATAATAACAACGCCTAATAGTCTTTGAGAGACGACATCCGAGTTGTCGCTTCCCTATCTGCATTATTTTGTAAACGCTCGTTCTTTTTGGCGCGTGGCGACAGCGCGACCAAAAATTGGCGTCGTTGCCGGGGACTCTTGTTTGTTGTTATTAGCAGAAAATAAAATTTAAAAAAAAAAATTCTCTTTGCTGAATTAGTTTTGTCTGGTTGTGAATTTTAGCACCCCCCATGGATAATTATATGCAAGGTTACATGCCTAATGTTAATTATGAACCACCATGCATATATTTTCCTGATTTTTATGGTTTATCATACTGGTTGCCAAGGTTTAGTGGTCTTGCAGGTGAAAATCCGCAGGAGCATCTGAGGGAATTCCAGATTGCTTGCTCTATAATGCTGAGACCTGCAGGAATAACAGAAGACCACATCAAGATGGAAGCTTTCCAGTTCTCACTTGAAGGCGCTGCAAGGGATTGGTTGTATTGTCTTGATGAGAATTCCATCTCAAGCTGGTTTGATTTGAAGGAAGCCTTCCTGTTTAGATACTATCATGCCTTCAGAGCTGCACCTTCCGAACCTTCACTAGAGGACCTGTTCAAACAGATGACTGCACAGATAAATGCACAAATGGAAGGAATGATACAACAAATGGCCGAGCAAAATCAACGGATGATAGAGGAAAATCAACGGATGGCAGAACAAAGTCTTGAAGCCCAACAGAGGAGCGAAGCTGAATCTCAGAAGTTGTCCATTCTAATTGACCACATTGTCGCCAACTCGGCTGCAATGCTAACTCCACAGCCCCTTGAAGAACATACAGAGTCACAAGTTATTCTTGAAGATACTTTTGATGATAATTTTGATAATGTTTCTGTTGATGATGAACTGTATTTTGAATCCCCTTATTCTAATTCATGTGCTGATTGTTATTGTGATGGCACTGCTTTGTGTATAGACTGTTATGCAGGTTTAATCTTTTCAGGAAACATAGAAAATGAGGATCAGGAGGATCAGGGGGACATCTGCTTCCCCGTGCCTGAGGATGATGAAGAACCTTTGGGAGTAGATGATTCAATTAAATCAAATGCATGTGTTGAGAGTGATGGGGTGGATGAATTAATTGCTGAATTTCCAGACATTCAGAATTTTACTGATTCAGTTTATTGTGATATATGTACTGACTCTACTAACACTAACTTTTGTGTGGTGTGTGCTGAAATTTCTGCATGTTTAGCAGGTGATAACTTTGTTAGTGCAGTGAATGAAGAAAGTGCAGAAAATGAAGCAGCACCAGTAACCCCAGCTAACTGTTTGCCACCTCCCACTGAGGAACAACCGGTGATGGAGTTCAAGCCTCTGGAATTTGAACCATGGCCAGTCCAAGAGGTTGAGCCCCACTTTTATTGGGAGGATTTTATTGAGAAGGATGAAAAAGAGGTCATCTGTGACCCAAGAGGGAGTGAGAAGTCCGCCGCACTGGGCGAGGTCACTGTAATTGTCAAGTGCTCACTTCCATATCAAGGCTGCAAGTCATGGAAGCATGGAATGAGCTTCCACCCTTTGGCTACCATGTGGGCCTTATGCTACAAGCAATAGGATCCAGGCGGAAGCCTCTGAATGAGTTTTCTTTAACCCTTTTCTTTTTTAGTTATTCTTGCTTTATTTCTGTTTTGTTTTTAATAAAGCTCCTGAATAATTTGAGAAGCTCAGGAGTATTAGTGTGTCTTTTATTGGCAAGTTTATTGGTTTTGATTAATATTTGCACAGATTGATTGCATGATAGTGTTGACTGTTCCCCCTAGGACTTGAAAATTGAAAAATGATCCCCATATGATTGAAAACTGAACTTTGGGATTTTGTTACGATTGCATGATTTATGATAAGTTTGGGGTGATAGGAAGCACACACTAGGGATAGAATCTCTGTCAAACAATTTGCATGAATGTCCAGGTGAGGTTTTGAGCCTCCAACATGTTTTTGACTGTGAGAAATCACTTTTGAGTTGCACTTTCCTGAATTTGCTTGAATCTCTTTTTGGTTTGCATGATTATGTGTTTGCTTCAAATGATTTAGGCATTTTCTTTGTAAATAACTACTTAGCCTAAAATAACAATTCCTAATGCATGTTCCTTAGTTAGCCCCTTTGAGCCTGATTAACCTGTTAATTCTTGGTAACCTAATGTTATAAGCCCAAAAATCTGGAAAACCATGTTAACCCGATCTTAGGATTAGGAGAGCATGGAATCTTAGAAGGGGTGCAAGAAACTAAGTTTGGGGTGGCTACAAGTGGTGATGTGTTGTTTGGGATTGGGGAAAAGAAAAAAAAATATAATAAAAAGTTTTGAAAAAAAAATTGTGAAAAAGAAAAAAAAAGAAAAAAAAAAGAAAAAAATATAATAAAAATAATAAAATAAAAAGTGGAAAAATGCCAAAAAGGCTGTTTGAATAAAAAGGCTGTAATCACCCAATGCAAATGAAAAAAAAATGGAAAAAGGAACTTGAGTTTAAATTCAAAGTGTAAAAAGTTCATGCTCTCTTAGTTCCTAGGGTCCTCAGCCTAGTTCCTTTGTATATCCTACCCTTAGCCAGGCCCCATTACAACCCATAAAAGACCTTTTGATGTTGCTTGCATGTTTTCTGTGGGAATCATTTGGAGATGAAAATCAAATTTATGGGAAGTGCTCTTAAAAGTGAAATTGAGAGAATTGTTGATAGCCTGACACAAACTGAGCGATTGAGTGAAACACAAATTTCACTTGTGAGGAAGGCAGTTGTTTGAATTTAGTGATCTCCCTCTTGTGTGTAACTTGGATCCCCTGCTTAGATTAATGATTGTTTAAATGATGAAATTCTCAATTGTTTAGAATGAATGATTGAGGGGACTGCTTTGTTTGAAGGGGGGACATTGAAAAATATTTTAGTAAATTGCTTGAAAGTTGTGCGAAAGTTGATTGAATCTTTTGAGCTTGTCAGGTCTTGAGTCTTTTTAAGTTTTTAAGTTTTTAAGTTTTAGTTTGCTTGGGGACAAGCAAGGTTTAAGTTTGGGGTATTTTGATGAGCCTCTGGTTGACTGGTTTTATAACTAATAAAAACCTTGGCTTTGTGCTAATTTTATATCATTTTCACCCAAATTAGACTTGATTGTCTTTAAGCAGTATTTTGAGTCTATAAAGTATTTTTAGGTTAATTTAGCTAATTTAGAGTCGAATAAAGTACTTACTGTTATTTCTTGTTTTCAGGTAATAAAAAAGAATAATTCTGGATCTTTCGCCCCACGAAGAAGCTCTCGCCCCGCGAGTCACCCAGCCCTGAAAGTCAGAGACTATCACGGTTTACCCGTGTTGAAGGTCACGGCTGTGGCAGTTTTGAAGTTGAAGAGTCTCGCCTCACGAGTATCCATTCGCCTCGCGAGTCTGGAAGTCAGAAAGCATCACGGTTGGCCCCTGATATTCATAACGGGCGTTACAGTTTGGAATCTGAAGAAGCTCGCCTCGCGAGAAGATCAAAAGTTGTAGACTGTTCGCATTATTCGCATCGCGAATTTGTGCTTGTCTCGCGAATCTGCGTAGTCCAGAAGTTGTATATAAGTTAGTTTTAGACAGAACTGAATGGTTGGCTAGGCTGGTGGCTAGTTTTGGGCCAGTAGCTAGTTAGTCAGTAGTTGTAGTTCAGTAGTTTATTTCTTTTCTCTTGTGTTTATTTTTGTAATGGAGAACTAGTCTCCTTGGTTAATCTACTGGGATTGGTTTCCATTACCACACTTGAGTTTGTGTATTTCCTGTTTTCATTTACTTTTCCCTTTTCAATGCCATGCTTTATATTTCTGTTTGCTTAATTCAGGAGTATATTGTGTTGTATTGATTTATTTTCGGTGATATCATGTTCCTATAATTAATCGTGTTTGCTTAATTCGCGTGTGTACGTTTCGTGTTCGCTTAGTTCACGAAGAGCTTAACCCCGTTTGCTTAATTCGGGAATAGGGACATGTATCTGTAGTAGTGGTTTCGCTTGTAAATTGTTGCTACAACCGGGAGGGGATTAGAATCTGCTTAGGGCTTGGATTTATATGAACCAATGATAGTGGGAAACCGAGAACAGTAGGTTGATCGTTTCTTAGCATATTTGTTAATCTTTTAACTGCTCTGTTTTTATTGTTTTGTTTTCTTTATTTTATTTGCATTCACTCCAAAACCCCCAGAACTAATTTTCTGTTAATAATAACAACTCCTAAGAGTCCTTGAGAGACGACATCCGAGTTGTCGCTTCCCTATCTGCATTATTTTGTAAACGCTCGTTCTTTTTGGCGCGTGGCGACAGCGCGACCAAAAATTGGCGCCGTTGCCGGGGACTCTTGTTTGTTGTTATTAGCAGAAAATAAAATTTAAAAAAAAATAAAAAAAATAAAATAAAATTCTCTTTGCTAAATTAGTTTTGTCTGGTTGTGAATTTTAGCACCCCCCATGGATAATTATATGCAAGGTTACATGCCTAATGTTAATTATGAACCACCATGCATATATTTTCCTGATTTTTATGGTTTATCATACTGGTTGCCAAGGTTTAGTGGTCTTGCAGGTGAAAATCCGCAGGAGCATCTGAGGGAATTCCAGATTGCTTGCTCTATAATGCTGAGACCTGCAGGAATAACAGAAGACCACATCAAGATGGAAGCTTTCCAGTTCTCACTTGAAGGCGCTGCAAGGGATTGGTTGTATTGTCTTGATGAGAATTCCATCTCAAGCTGGTTTGATTTGAAGGAAGCCTTCCTGTTTAGATACTATCCTGCCTTCAGAGCTGCACCTTCCGAACCTTCACTAGAGGACCTCTTCAAACAGATGACTGCACAGATAAATGCACAAATGGAAGGAATGATACAGCAAATGGCCGAGCAAAATCAACGGATGATAGAGGAAAATCAATGGATGGCATAACAAAGTCTTGAAGCCCAACAGAGGAGCGAAGCTGAATCTCAGAAGTTGTCCATTCTAATTGACCAAATTGTCGCCAACTCGGCTGCAATGCTAACTCCACAGCCCCTTGAAGAACATACAGAGTCACAAGTTATTCTTGAAGATACTTCTGATGATAATTTTGATAATGTTTCTGTTGATGATGAACTGTGTGTTGAATCCCTGATTCTAATTCATGTGCTGATTGTTATTGTGATGGCACTGCTTTGTGTATAGACTGTTATGCAGGTTTAATCTTTTCAGAAAACATAGAAAATGAGGATCACGAGGATCAGGGGGACATCTGCTTCCCCGTGCCTGAGGATGATGAAGAACCTTTGGGAGTAGATGATTCAATTAAATCAAATGCATGTGTTGAGAGTGATGGGGTGGATGAATTAATTTCTGAATTTCCAGACATTCAGAATTTTACTGATTCAGTTTATTGTGATATATGTACTGACTCTACTAACACTAACTTTTGTGTGGTGTGTGCTGAAATTTCTGCATGTTTAGCAGGTGATAACTTTGTTAGTGCAGTGAATGAAGAAAGTGCAGAAAATGAAGCAGCACCAGTAACCCCAGCTAACTGTTTGCCACCTCCCACTGAGGAACAACCGGTGATGGAGTTCAAGCCTCTGGAATTTGCACCATGGCCAGTCCAAGAGGTTGAGCCCCACTTTTATTGGGAGGATTTTATTGAGAAGGATGAAAAAGAGGTCATCTGTGACCCAAGAGGGAGTGAGAAGTCTGCCGCACTGGGCGAGGTCACTGTAATTGTCAAGTGCTCACTTCCATATCAAGGCTGCAAGTCATGGAAGCATGGAATGAGCTTCCACCCTTTGGCTACCATGTGGGCCTTATGCTACAAGCAATGGGATCCAGGCGGAAGCCTCTGAATGAGTTTTCTTTAACCCTTTTCTTTTTTAGTTATTCTTGCTTTATTTCTGTTTTGTTTTTAATAAAGCTCCTTAATAATTTGAGAAGCTCAGGAGTATTAGTGTGTCTTTTATTGGCAAGTTTATTGGTTTTGATTAATATTTGCACAGATTGATTGCATGATAGTGTTGACTGTTCCCCCTAGGACTTGAAAATTGAAAAATGATCCCCATATGATTGAAAAATGAACTTTGGGATTTTGTTATGATTGCATGATTTATGATAAGTTTGGGGTGATAGGAAGCACACACTAGGGATAGAATCTCTGTCAAACAATTTGCATGAATGTCCAGGTGAGGTTTTGATCCTCCAACATGTTTTTGACTGTGAGAAATCACTTTTGAGTTGCACTTTCCTGAATTTGCTTGAATCTCTTTTTGGTTTGCATGATTATGTGTTTGCTTCAGATGATTTAGGCATTTTCTTTGTAAATAACTACTTAGCCTAAAATAACAATTCCTAATGCATGTTCCTTAGTTAGCCCCTTTGAGCCTGATTAGCCTGTTAATTCTTGGTAACCTAATGTTATAAGCCCAAAAATCTGGAAAACCATGTTAACCCGATCTTAGGATTAGGAGAGCATGGAATCTTAGAACGGGTGCAAGAAACTAAGTTTGGGGTGGCTACAAGTGGTGATGTGTTGTTTGGGATAGGGAAAAAGAAAAAAAAATATAATAAAAAGTTTTGGAAAAAAAAATGTGAAAAAAGAAAAAAAAAGAAAAAAAAAGAAAAAAAATAATAAAATAAAAAGTGGAAAAATGACAAAAAGGCTGTTTGAATAAAAAGGCTGTAGTCACCCAATGCAAATGAAAAAAAAAATGGAAAAAGGAACTTGAGTTTAAATTCAAAGTGTAAAAAGTTCATGCTCTCTTAGTTCCTAGGGTCCTCAGCCTAGTTCCTTTGTATATCCTACCCTTAGCCAGGCCCCATTACAACCCATAAAAGACCTTTTGATGTTGCTTGCATGTTTTCTGTGGGAATCATTTGGAGATGAAAATCAAATTTATGGGAAGTTCTCTTAAAAGTGAAATTGAGAGAATTGTTGATAGCCTGACACAAACTGAGCGATTGAGTGAAACACAAATTTCACTTGTGAGGAAGGCAGTTGTTTGAATTTGGTGATCTCCCTCTTGTGTGTAACTTGGATCCCCTGCTTAGATTAATGATTGTTTAAATGATGAAATTCTCAATTGTTTAGAATGAATGATTGTGGGGACTGCTTTGTTTGAATGGGGGGACATTGAAAAATATTTTAGTAAATTGCTTGAAATCTGTGCGAAAGTTGATTGAATCTTTTGAGCTTGCCAGGTCTTGAGTCTTTTTAAGTTTTTAAGTTTTAGTTTGCTTGGGGACAAGCAAGGTTTAAGTTTGGGGTATTTTGATGAGCCCCTGGTTGACTGGTTTTATAACTAATAAAAACCTTGGCTTTGTGCTAATTTTATATCATTTTCACCCAAATTAGACTTGATTGTCTTTAAGCAGTATTTTGAGTCTATAAAGTATTTTTAGGTTAATTTAGCTAATTTAGAGTCGAATAAAGTACTTACTGTTATTTCTTGTTTTCAGGTAATAAAAAGGAATAATTCTGGATCTTTCGCCCCGCGAAGAAGCTCTCGCCCCGCGAAGAAGCTCTCGCCCTGCGAGTCACCCATCCCTGAAAGTCAGAGACTATCACGGTTTACCCGTGTTGAAGGTCACGGATGTGGCAGTTTTGAAGTTGAAGAGTCTCGCCTCGCGAGTATCCATTCGCCTCGCGAGTCTGGAAGTCAGAAAGCATCACGGTTGGCCCCTGATATTCATAACGGGCGTTACAGTTTGGAATCTGAAGAAGCTCGCCTCGCGAATGATATGCTCGCCTCGCGAGAAGATCAAAAGTTGCAGACTGTTCGCATTATTCGCCTCGCGAATTTTTGCTCGCCTCGCGAATCTGCGTAGTCCAGAAGTTGTATATAAGTCAGTTTTAGACAGAACTGAATGGTTGGCTAGGCTTGTGGCTAGTTTTTGGCCAGTAGCTAGTTAGTCAGTAGTTGTAGTTCAGTAGTTTATTTCTTTTCTCTTGTGTTTATTTTTTTAATGGAGAACTAGTCTCCTTGGTTAATCTACTGGGATTGGTTTCCATTACCACACTTGAGGTTGTGTATTTCCTGTTTTCATTTGCTTTTCCCTTTTCAATGCCATGCTTTATATTTCTGTTTGCTTAATTCAGGAGTATATTGTGTTGTTTTAATTTATTTTCGGTGATATCATGTTCCTATAATTAATCGTGTTTGCTTAATTCGCGTGTGTACGTTTCGTGTTCGCTTAGTTCATGAAGAGCTTAACCCCGTTTGCTTAATTCGGGAATAGGGACATGTATCTGTAGTAGTGGTTTCGCTTGTAAATTGTTGCTACAACCCGGAGGGGATTAGAATCTGCTTAGGGCTTGGATTTATATGAACCAATGATAGTGGGAAACCGAGAATAGTAGGTTGATCGTTTCTTAGCATATTTGTTAATCTTTTAACTGCTCTGTTTTTATTGTTTTGTTTTCTTTATTTTATTAGCATTCACTCCAAAACCCCCAGAACTAATTTTCTATTAATAATAACAACGCCTAAGAGTCCTTGAGAGACGACATCCGAGTTGTCGCTTCCCTATCTGCATTATTTTGTAAACGCTCGTTCTTTTTGGCGCGTGGCGACAGCGCTACCAAGCCAATGGTACATGAAAAATATTTTAAGAAGCTTTTTGTTGCACCTATTTCCTCAACTAGTCCTTTTGTTAAATGCTATTATTGTCTAAAGAAAGGTCATACAGCTGCTACTTGTAGACTTAGAAAGAACATACATGTTGGCATTAAACAAATTTGGGTTCCAAAAGGAACTTATGTTGCTACTAAAACCAAAGGACCCAACCAGATTTGGGTACCTTTAGAACACACATAAATTCTGTGTTGCAGATGTGTTTGAAGGCCAAGAACTCAAATTGGTATCATGATAGAGGCTTTTCCAAACACATTACGGGTAATAATAAAGAAAGAATATTGATTGAATATCTTTTGCAATTATCATTATCAATCTGTGATTGTACATCCTTTTGTTTAAAGTTATTTGATCAATCATGAAACAACCATTAGAACCAAATGAACTTTTATTATGAACAAGTTTGATAAGAATGAAACCATAGTGAAAAATAAAGCTAGATAAATGGCAAGGATAATCTTGGGAAATTTGATCCCAAAGCTGATGAGGGTATTTTCCTAGGTTATTCATTAACTAGCAAAGCATATAGAGTGTTTAATAAGTGTACTTTATCAATGGAAGAATATGTTCACATAACATTTGATGAGTCTAACCCCAAAAGGTTCGGAAAGGACATTTTTGATGATGCAGAAACTCTTGAGGATGAAGTGAAATATGATGAAGGAAAGGAGAGCAACAAGGAAAAGGAAGATGAAAAAAGCAATAAAGAACCTCAAGCAGAACTTCAACAAGAAAATCTTCCTAAGGCAGGGAAGCTTCCAAGAATCATCCCCTAGACAATATCATTGGTGAGATCACCAAAGGGGTAACCACTAGAAACTATTTAAGGAATATTTACAATACCATGGCGTTTGTATCTCAAATATAACCAAAATGTGTTGATGATGCTATTAATGATGAACATTGGATGATTGCAATGCAAAAGGAGTTAAATCAATTTAAAAGGAACAAAGTTTGGGATTTAGTTCCAAAACCCAAAAGTAACCAAATAATCAGAACTAAATGGGTGTTTAGAAACAAAATGGACGAGAATGGAATAATAGTAAGAAACAAGGCTAGACTAGTAGCTAAGGGATATAATCAAGAAGAAGGAATTGATTATGATGAAACATATGCTCCCGTAGCTAGATTAGAAATCATAAGAATGCTCTTAGCCTATGATTGTATAATGAACTTTAAACTGTACCAAATAGATGTGAAAAGTGCCTTTTTAAATGGAATAATACAAGAGGAAGTGTCTGTAAGCCAACCCCCTGGCTTTGTTGATAATGAGTTCCCAAATCATGTTTATAAACTGACTAAGGCCCTCTATGGACTCAAGCAAGCTCCTAGAGCTTGGTATGAGAGGTTAAGCAATTTTCTCCTAGGGAAAGGCTTTAAAAGAGGAAAAGTTGATACAGCACTATTTACTAAAACAAAAGCACACAATATCTTACTTGTTAAAATATATGTTGATGACATTATTTTTGGTGCTACTAATGAGTCTTTATGCAAGGAATTTGTTGAACTAATGCAAAGTGAATTTGAAATGTCCATGATGGGAGAGCTTACCTTCTTTCTTGGACTTCAAATTAAACAATGCCAATATGGAACCTTCATAAGCCAAACAAAGTATTGCAAGGAACTAATAAAGAAGTTTGGAATCGAAAGCACAAAGGAAATGGCAACACCAATGAGTCCAGCCTGCTACTAGGTGAACATGGTAAATCTATAGATGTATCCAAGTATAGAGGTATTATCGGATCCTTACTTTATCTCACTACAAGTAGGCTAGATATAAAGTTTAGTGTGTTTATGTGTGCAAGGCATCAAGCTAATCCTAAAGAATCACATCTTACTGCAGTTAAAATAATCATGAAGTATCTTTTAGGAACAAAAGAAATGGGGCTGTGGTATCCCAAGGGATCCACTTGCACATTAATAGGATATTCCGACTCTGACTTTGTTGGATGCAAGTTAGATTGGAAGAGCACAAGTGGAACATGCCATTTATTAGGAAATTCCCTTGTGTCTTAGTTTAGTAAAAAGCAAACTAGTGTGGCCTTATCCACAGCTGAAGCAGAATATGTTGCAGCTGGGAGTTGTTGTGCTCAAATCCTATGGATGAAACAACAATTAATTGACTATGGTATTTATCTGGATCATATACCAATAAAGTGTGATAACACTAGTGCAATTAATCTAACAAAGAACCCAATTATGCACTCAAGAACCAAGCATATTGAAATTAGGCATCATTTTATCAGGGATCATATTCAAAGTGGTGATGTTGTGATTGAACATATAGATACAATCAAGCAATTAGCTGATATATTCACCAAACCACTTAATAAGGAAAGTTTCTTCTTTATAAGAAGGGAACTTGGCATAATTGATCCTCAAAATAATTGATAATAGATGGTAAGCAAGGCAGCACAAGTTGCTGAAAATTATGAAGGACATGGGCAAGATGCTTTTATCTAGTCTCAGTTTAGACTAAGCGTCCTTAGGTGTCTGTAATTTTTTTTTTGGTGTTTTGGTTGTTTTGATGTATTGCATAAGTTCTGAAATGATTTATTATCAATGAATGCAAGACTGTTTTTAAGGTTGATTTCAATATTCTCCATAGTTTCTTTTTGATAATGACAAAGGGGGAGAAAGATGAACCATAGAACGATGAACCATACAACTGTTAATTTTGTCTTGCATTTTGCTGTAAAAATTTTCTTTCTCTGATATGTAAATTTTTTTTTTCTCTGATATCTAAGTATGAACTGCTTTCAAAAGACATAGTTGAACTTATAATAAATGCAAGATGATTTTTTTTCTTTCATGATAATGATATGGTAACACTTGATTTTTTGAAAGATATCAATGACACAGGGGGAGGATGAAAATGACTCAAGAACCATGCTTACTGAATAGCTGCACTCTGATTTCTTAATGACTAAGGTTAAGTATGGTAAGGTTTGTCATAATCAAAAAGGGGGAGTTTGAAAGACTAAGCCCTCATTCATGTTTTGATGTATGACAAACAAAGTGTATTTTACATAAGATTTTTAATTTTGACTACGTACTCATTTCGTGTTAAGTTGCATGCAAGATCATTCATGAACAGAGCAAAACAAGCTAACATCCAACCAAGTAATTCAAGCGCTCGTCCAATACAGGGATAATATAAGCGCTCGTCCAATAAAGTGAACCAAGATGACATCCAACAAAGCAAAACAAGCTGACGTCCAACAAAGTAAAACAAGCTGAAGTACAACAAGAAGAGCGCGTCCACTGACAGAAACAGAAGAGCTCGTCTGCTGACGTGGCACATGGAGTGCGTCCACTGAAAGAAACAGAGGAGCTCGTCTGCTGACGTGGCACATGGAACGCATCCACTGAAAGAAACAGAAGAGCTCGTCTACTAAAAGTAGCAGTAGCTCACGTCTACTGATGTAAAAAGGAGAGCTCGTCTACTAAAAGTAGCAAAAGGAGCTCGTCTACTAATGATACCCGCTTTGGACTTGCTAAGATCTTATTGAGAAGCTCCGTCCACTAACATGGCATATAAAGCTCGTCTACCAGTTGGAGCCCGTCCAATTGCCTTGTGTTAGCACTCTCGTCTACCAGTTGGAGCCCGTCCAATTACCTTGTGTTAGCACTCTCGTCTACCAGTTGGAGCACGTCCAATTACCTTGAGTTAGTACTCCCGTCTGCTGACGTGGCAAATGGACCCGACTATTTTTCTCTTCAAATAAACACGGATATATTACTCTTCAAAAAGACTTGGCTATCCTTTCAGATCGAAATAATTATTTTTCAAGAAGGACGCAAACTCTACAAAGATCAACAAAATCTCATTTCAAGAACAAGAATCAAGAAAACATATTTTATTACATCATATCCAAATCTGTTTTAAATAATCCCAACGGCTCTAATTTGTCTTCTATATAAAGAGGGATCAAAGGAACACTTTTCAACATAACAACACGATAACAACAACACAACTCATTCTGATTGTGAAACTATGAAAGATCCAAAGTGCTTCATCTCTGAGAAAAGTGTGATATTAGTTAGAACTTCAATTTGTATAATCAAACTTTTAGAGTCTTTCTTCTACTCAATTCTTTTCAAGAATTAGTGTGATTAAGAGACGGTGTCTCTTAGGCTTGAACAAGGATATAAAGGATCATTGGGTATAGAAAAGCTAGTGTGCTTTCTGGTGATTTTTCGAGCAAGGAGGTTATCCTTGTGTTGTTGTAATTGGAATTGTGTAATTGCTGATTATAGTGGAGAAAACCACAGAGGTGTGGGACTGGATGTAGGCTTACCAGAGGAGGTAGCCGAACCAGGATAAATCGATTTGCGTGTTCTTCTCATCCCTAAACTCCATATACTTTTTATATGCACTTGTGTGTTGTGAATGAGATTTAAGAATACTTGTTAACTTGAATCTTAAATTTGCAATCTGTGTTAAAATCTGTTGTTGCTACTTATAATTCTTCTGGTCATCATTAGTTGTTCCATAACCTGATTCTTGGGAATTAAAATTGAGTGAAAACCAATTTTATTTAAAGAAACATTGTTTTGCTTTAAATTGTTGAAAAAGTTTTGAATATCTCAATTCACCCCCCCCCCCCTCTTGAGACCGTAGCCACTACCAACAATTTTGGCCTAAGTAGACAATTCTTGTAAAACTTGAAATTGTAGGTCTCTTCCTTATCTTTCTAGGGACAGCAAGATCACCAAAATCAGATATCTGTAGCTCTAGTTATGCTCTGCACAAGGCAACAAGGTCAGGATGAGTGAAAAATCCGAAAATTAACAATATATAGCAATTAAGCCCAGTTAAGCCCAATAATGTAAAAGCAAAAACAATGATTGTAAAAGTTGTCTAATTTTCGTCTCTCTGGCTTGTGTGGCTATAAACTGTTATTTATGCTTATTAATCCCGACCTAACCCTAGACCAAATTAAGGGCCTCTGAATAAGATTTCCAACAAGGTATCATATGCCTTAATTGGACATAAGATGAGTAAGTTAGGCCCACTTAAGTGAAGAAACATCATGGACTGCGCATTGATCCGCGCCAGAGAACTCGGGACCCAACTTAGCCTTGATTTTGGCCTAATTTGACAATTCTTATGAAACCTGAAATTGTAGGTCTCTTCCTTATCTTTCTTGGGACAACAAGATCACTAAAATCCGATATCTGTAGCTCTAGTTATGCTCTGCGCAAGGCAACAAGGTCAGGATGAGTGAAAAATCCGAAAATTAACAATGTTTAACAATTAAGCCCAATGATGTAAAAGCAAAAACAATGATTGTAAAAGTTGTCTAATTTCCGTCTCTCTCTGGCTTGTCCGGCTGTTAACTTCTATTTATGCTTATTATTCCTGACCTAACCCTAGACCAAATTAAGGGCCTCTGAATAAGCTTTCCAACAAGGTATCATATGCCTTAATTGGGCTTAAGATGAGTAAGTTAGGCCCATTTAACTGAAGGAACATCATGAACTGCGCACAGATCCTCACTAGAGAATTCGGGACCCAATTTAGCCTTGATTTTGGCCTAATTTGACAATTCTTGTGACACCGAAAATTGTGGATCTCTTCCTTATCTTTCTAGGGACAGCAAGAAAACCAAAATCCGATATCTGTAGCTGTAGTTATGCTCGGTGCAAGGCAACAAGGTCATGATGGTTGAAAATCCGAAAATTAACAATGTTTAGCAATTAAGCCCAGTAATGTAAAAGCAAAAACAATGATTGTAAAAGTTGTCTAATTTTCGTGTCTCTCTGGATTGTACGGCTGTAAACTGCTATTTATGCTTATTAATCATTACCTAACCCTATACCAAATTAAGGGCCTTTGAATAAGCTTTCCAACAAGGTATCATATGCCTTAATTGGGCTTAAGATGAGTAGGTTAGACCCATTTAAGTGAAGGAACATCATGGACTGCGTACTGATCCGTGCCAGAGAACTCGAGACCGAATTTAGCCTTGATTTTTGCCTAATTTGACAATTCTTGTGACACCTGAAATTGTAGGTCTCTTACTTATCTTTCTAGGGACATCAAGATCACCAAAATCCGATATCTGTAGCTCCAGTTATGCTCTGCGTAAGGCAACAAGGTCAGGATGAGTGAAAAATCCGAAAATTAACAATGTTTAGCAATTAAGAACAATAATGTAAAAGCAAAAACAATGATTGTAAACGTTGTCTAATTTCCGTCTCTCTCTGGCTTGTGCTGCTGTAAATTGCTATTTATGCTTATTAATCCTGACCTAACCCTAGACCAAATAAAGAGCCTCTGAATAAGCTTTCCAATAAGGTATCATATGCCTTAATTGGGCTTTAGATGAGTAAGTTATGCCCATTTAAGTGAAGGAACATCATGGACTACGCACTGATCCGAGCTAGAGAACTCGGAACCCAATTAAGCCTTGATTTTGGCCTAATTTGACAATTCTTTTGAAACCTGGAATTATAGGTCTCTTACTTATCTTTTTAGGGACAACAATATCACCAAAATCCGATATCTGTAGCTCAAGTTATGCTCTGCGCAAGGCAACAAGGTCAGGATGGGTGAAAAATCCGAAAATTAACAATGTTTGGCAATTAAGCCCAATTAAACCCAATGATGTAAAAGCAAAAACAATGATTGTAAAGGTTGTCTAATTTCCGTCTCTCTCTGTCTTGTGCGGCTGTAAACTGCTATTTATTCTTATTAATCCTGACCTAACCCTAGACCAAATTAAGGGCCTCTGAATAAGCTTTCCAACAAGGTATCATATGCCTTAATTGGGCTTTAGATGAGTAAGTTAAGCCCATTTAAGTAAAGGAACATCATGGACTGTGCATTGATCCGCACCTGAGAACTCGGGACCTAATTTAGCCTTGATTTTGGCCAAATTTGACAATTCTTGCGACACCTGAAATTGTAGGTCTCTTCTTTATCTTTCTAGGGACAGCAAGATCAACAAAATCCGGTATCTGTAGCTCTAGTTATGCTCTGCGCAAGGCAACAAGGTCAGGATGAGTGAAAAATCCGAAAATTAACAATGTTTAGCAATTAAGCCCAATAATGTAAAAGCAAAAACAATGATTGTAAAAGTTGTCTAATTTTCGTCTCTCTCTGGATTGTACGGCTGTAAACTGCTATTTATGCTTATTAATCATGACCTAACCCTAGACCAAATTAAGGGCCTTTGAATAAGCTTTCCAACAAGGTATCATATGCCTTAATTGGGCTTAAGATGAGTAGGTTAGACCCATTTAAGTGAAGGAACATCATGGACTGCGTACTGATCCGTGCCAGAGAACTCGAGACCGAATTTAGCCTTGATTTTTGCCTAATTTGACAATTCTTGTGACACCTGAAATTGTAGGTCTCTTACTTATCTTTCTAGGGACAGCAAGATCACCAAAATCCGATATTTGTAGCTCCAGTTATGCTCTGCGTAAGGCAACAAGGTCAGGATGAGTGAAAAATCCGAAAATTAACAATGTTTAGCAATTAAGAACAATAATGTAAAAGCAAAAACAATGATTGTAAACGTTGTCTAATTCCCGTCTCTCTCTGGCTTGTGCCGCTGTAAATTGCTATTTATGCTTATTAATCCTGACCTAACCCTAGACCAAATTAAGAGCCTCTGAATAAGCTTTCCAATAAGGTATCATATGCCTTAATTGGGCTTTAGATGAGTAAATTTTGCCCATTTAAGTGAAGGAACATCATGGACTACGTACTGATCCGTGACAGAGAACACTAGACCCAATTTAAGTGAAGGAACATCATGCACTGCGTACTGATCCGTGCCAGAGAACTCGAGACCGAATTTAGCCTTGATTTTTGCCTAATTTGACAATTCTTGTAAAACCTGAAATTGTAGGTCTCTTCCTCATTTTTCTAGGGACAACAAGATCACCAAAATTCGATATCTGTATCTCTAGTTATGCTCTGTGCAAGGCAATAAGGTCAGGATGAGTGAAAAATCCGAAAATTAGCATTATTTAGCAATTAATCCCAATTAAGCCCAATAATGTAAAAGCAAAAACAATGATTGTAAAAGTTGCCTAATTTTTGTCTCTCTCTGGTTTGTGTGGCTGTAAACTGCTATTTATGCTTATTAATCCTGACCTAACCCTAGACCAAATTAAGGGCCTATGAATAAGCTTTCCAGCAAGGTATCATATCCCTTAATTGGGCTTAAGATGAGTAAGTTAGGCCCATTTAAGTTAAGGAACATCATGGACTGCGCACTGATCCGCGCCAGAGAACTAGGGATCTAATTTTGCTTTGATTTTGCCTTAATATGACAATTCTTGAGAAACATGAAATTGTAGGTCTCTTCCTAATCTTTCTAGGGACAGCAAGATCACCAAAATCCGATATCTGTAGCTCTAGTTATGCTCTACGCAAGGCAACAAGGGCAGGATGAGTGAAAAATCCCAAAATTAACAATGTTTAGCAATTAAGTAAGTGAAGGAACATCATGGACTGTGTACTGATCCGCGCCAGAGAACTCTGGACCCAATTTAGCCTGGATTTTTGCCTAATTTGACAATTCTTGTGAAACCTGAAATTGTAGGTCTCTTCCTTATCTTTCTTGCGATAGCAAGATCACCAAAATCCGATATCTGTAGCTCTAGTTATGCTCTGCGCAAGGCAACATGGTAAGCCAAATAATGTAAAAGCAAAAATAATGATTGTATAAGTTGTCTAATTTCCGTCTCTCTCTGGCTTGTGCGGCTGTAAACTGCTATTTATGCTTATTAATCCTGACCTAACCCTAGACCAAATTAAGGGCTTCTAAATAAGATTTCCAACAAGGTATCGTATGCCCTAATTGGGCTTAAGATGAGTAAGTTAGGCCCATTTATGTGAAGGAACATCATGGATTGCGCATTGATCCGCGCCAGAGAACTCGGGACCCAATTTTACCTTGATTTTGGCCTAATTTGGAAATTCTTGTGAAACCTGAAATTGTGGGTCTCTTCCTTATCCTTCTAGGGACAGCAAGATCACCAAAATCCGATATCTGTAGCTCTAGTTATGTTGTGCGCAAGGCAACAAGGTCAGGATGAGTGAAAAATCCAAAAATTATCAATGTTTAGCTATTAAGCCCAATAATGTAAAAGCAAAAACAATGATTGTAAAATTTGTATAATTTCCATCTCTCTCTGGCTTGTGCGGCTGTAAACTGTTGTTTATGCTTATTAATCCTGACCTAACCCTAGACCAAATTAAGGGCCTCTGAATAGGCTTTCCAACAAGGTATCTTTTACCTTAATTGGGCTTAAGATGAGTAAGTTAGGCCCATTTAAGTGAATGAACATCATGGAATGCACATTGATCCGCGCCAGAGAACTCGGTACCCAATTTAGCCTTGATTTTGGCCTAATTTGACAATTCTTGTGAACCAAAAATTGTAGGTCTCTTCCTTATCTTTCTAGGGACAGCAAGATCACCAATATCCAATATCTGTAGCTCTAGTTATGCTCTGTGCAAGGCAACAAGGTCAGGATGAGTGAAAAATCCGAAAATTAACAATGTTTAGCAATTAAGCCCAATAATGTAAATGCAAAAACAATGTTTGTAA
>JAUPTC010000010.1:2016544-2044634 GCA_030762895.1 Sophora flavescens | reverse complement strand
GGATTAATAAGAAAAAAATAGCAGTTTAAAGCTGCACAACTTTTACAAACATTGTTTTTGCTTTTACATTATTGGGCTTAATTGCTAAACATTGTTAATTTTCGGATTTTTCACTCATCCTGACCTTGTTGCCTTGCGCAGAGCATAACTAGAGCTACAGATATTGGATATTGGTGATCTTGCTGTCCCTAGAAAGATAAGGAAGAGACCTACAATTTTTGGTTCACAAGAATTGTCAAATTAGGCCAAAATCAAGGCTAAATTGGGTACCGAGTTCTCTGGCGCGGATCAATGTGCATTCCATGATGTTCATTCACTTAAATGGGCCTAACTTACTCATCTTAAGCCCAATTAAGGTAAAAGATACCTTGTTGGAAAGCCTATTCAGAGGCCCCTAATTTGGTCTAGGGTTAGGTCAGGATTAATAAGCATAAACAACAGTTTACAGCCACACAAGCCAGAGAGAGATGGAAATTATACAAATTTTACAATCATTGTTTTTGCTTTTACATTATTGGGCTTAATAGCTAAACATTGATAATTTTTGGATTTTTCACTCATCCTGACCTTGTTGCCTTGCGCACAACATAACTAGAGCAACAGATATCGGATTTTGGTGATCTTGTTGTCCCTAGAAGGATAAGGAAGAGACCCACAATTTCAGGTTTCACAAGAATTTCCAAATTAGGCCAAAATCAATGTAAAATTGGGTCCCGAGTTCTCTGGCGCGGATCAATGCGCAATCCATGATGTTCCTTCACATAAATGGGCCTAACTTACTCATCTTAAGCCCAATTAGGGCATACGATACCTTGTTGGAAATCTTATTTAGAAGCCCTTAATTTGGTCTAGGGTTAGGTCATGATTAATAAGCATAAATAACAGTTTACAGCCGCACAAGCCAGAGAGAGACGGAAATTAGACAACTTATACAATCATTATTTTTGCTTTTACATTATTTGGCTTACCATGTTGCCTTGCGCAGAGCATAACTAGAGCTACAGATATCGGATTTTGGTGATCTTGCTGTCCCAAGAAAGATAAGGAAGAGACCTACAATTTCAGGTTTCACAAGAATTGTCAAATTAGGCAAAAATCCCGGCTAAATTGGGTCCAGAGTTCTCTGGCGCGGATCAGTACACAGTCCATGATGTTCCTTCACTTACTTAATTGCTAAACATTGTTAATTTTGGGATTTTTCACTCATCTTGCCCTTGTTGCCTTGCGTAGAGCATAACTAGAGCTACAGATATCGGATTTTGGTGATCTTGCTGTGCCTAGAAAGATAAGGAAGAGACCTATAATTTCATGTTTCTCAAGAATTGTCATATTAAGGCAAAATCAAGGCTAAATTAGATCCCTAGTTCTCTAGCGCGGATTAGTGCGCAGTGCACGATGTTCCTTCACTTAAGTGGGCCTAACTTACTCATCTTAAGCCCAATTAAGGGATATGATACCTTGCTGGAAAGCTTATTCATAGGCCCTTAATTTGGTCTAGGGTTAGATGAGGATTAATAAGCATAAATAGCAGTTTACAGCCACACATGCCAGAGAGAGACGAAAATTAGGCAACTTTTACAATCATTGTTTTTGCTTTTACATTATTGGGCTTAATTGGGATTAATTGCTAAACAATGTTAATTTTCGATTTTTCACTCATCCTGACCTTGTTGCCTTGCACAGAGCATAACTAGAGATACAGATATCGGATTTTGGTGATCTTGCTGTCCCTAGAAAAATGAGGAAGAGACCTACAATTTCAGGTTTTACAAGAATTGTCAAATTAGGCAAAAATCAAGGCTAAATTCGGTCTCGAGTTCTCTGGCACGGATCAGTACGCAGTGCATGATGTTCCTTCACTTAAATTGGGTCTAGTGATCTCTGTCACGGATCAGTACGTAGTCCATGATGTTCCTTCACTTAAATGGGCAAAATTTACTCATCTAAAGCCCAATTAAGGCATATGATACCTTATTGGAAAGCTTATTCAGAGGCTCTTAATTTGGTCTAGGGTTAGGTCAGGATTAATAAGCATAAATAGCAATTTACAGCGGCACAAGCCAGAGAGAGACGGGAATTAGACAACGTTTACAATCATTGTTTTTGCTTTTACATTATTGTTCTTAATTGCTAAACATTGTTAATTTTCGGATTTTTCACTCATCCTGACCTTGTTGCCTTACGCAGAGCATAACTGGAGCTACAGATATCGGATTTTGGTGATCTTGCTGTCCCTAGAAAGATAAGTAAGAGACCTACAATTTCAGCTGTCACAAGAATTGTCAAATTAGGCAAAAATCAAGGCTAAATTCGGTCTCGAGTTCTCTGGCACGGATCAGTACGCAGTCCATGATGTCCTCCACTTAAATGGGTCTAACCTACTCATCTTAAGCCCAATTAAGGCATATGATACCTTGTTGGAAAGCTTATTCAAAGGCCCTTAATTTGGTCTAGGGTTAGGTCATGATTAATAAGCATAAATAGAAGTTTACAGCCGTACAATCCAGAGAGAGACGAAAATTAGACAACTTTTACAATCATTGTTTTTTCTTTTACATTATTGGGCTTAAATGCTAAACATTGTTAATTTTCGGATTTTTCACTCATCCTGACCTTGTTGCCTTGCGTAGAGCATAACTAGAGCTACAGATACCGGATTTTGTGGATCTTGCTGTCCCTAGAAAGATAAAGAAGAGACCTACAATTTCATGTTTCGAAAGAATTGTCAAATTTGGCCAAAATCAAGGCTAAATTAGGTCCCGAGTTCTCAGGTGCGGATCAATGCACAGTCCATGATGTTCCTTTACTTAAATGGGCTTAACTTACTCATCTAAAGCCCAATTAAGGCATATGATACCTTGTTGGAAAGCTTATTCAGAGTCCCTTAATTTGGTCTAGGGTTAGGTCAGGATTAATAAGAATAAATAGCAGTTTACAGCCGCACAAGACAGATAGAGACGGAAATTAGACAACCTTTACAATCATTGTTTTTGCTTTTACATCATTGGGTTTAATTGGGCTTAATTGCCAAACATTGTTAATTTTCGGATTTTTCACCCATCCTGACCTTGTTGCCTTGCGCAGAGCATAACTTGAGCTACAGATATCGGATTTTGGTGATATTGTTGTCCCTAAAAAGATAAGTAAGAGACCTATAATTCCAGGTTTCAAAAGAATTGTCAAATTAGGCCAAAATCAAGGCTTAATTGGGTTCCGAGTTCTCTTGCTCGGATTAGTGCGTAGTCCATGATGTTCCTTCACTTAAATGGGCATAACTTACTCATCTAAAGCCCAATTAAGGCATATGATACCTTATTGGAAAGCTTATTCAGAGGCTCTTTATTTGGTCTAGGGTTAGGTGAGGATTAATAAGCATAAATAGCAATTTACAGCAGCACAAGCCAGAGAGAGACGAAAATTAGACAACGTTTACAATCATTGTTTTTGCTTTTACATTATTGTTCTTAATTGCTAAACATTGTTAATTTTCGGATTTTTCACTCATCCTGACCTTGTTGCCTTACGCAGAGCATAATTGGAGCTACAGATATCGGATTTTGGTGATCTTGCTGTCCTTAGAAAGATAAGTAAGAGAACTACAATTTCAGGTGTCACAAGAATTGTCAAATTAGGCAAAAATCAAGGCTAAATTCGGTCTCGAGTTCTCTGGCACGGATCAGTGCGCAGTCCATGATGTTCCTTCACTTAAATGGGTCTAACCTACTCATCTTAAGTCCAATTAAGGCATATGATACCTTGTTGGAAAGCTTATTCAAAGGCCCTTAATTTGGTCTAGGGTTAGGTCATGATTAATAAGCATAAATAGCAGTTTACAGCCGTACAATCCAGAGAGACACGAAAATTAGACAACTTTTACAATCATTGTTTTTGCTTTTACATTATTGGGCTTAATTGCTAAACATTGTTAGTTTTCGGATTTTTCACTCATCCTGACCTTGTTGCCTTGCGCAGAGCATAACTAGAGCTACAGATATCGGATTTTGGTGATCTTGATGTCCCTAGAAAGATAAGGAAGAGACCCACAATTTCCGGTTTCACAAGAATTGTCAAATTAGGCCAAAATAAAGGCTAAATTGGGTCCCGAATTCTCTAGTGAGGATCTGTGCGCAGTTCATGATGTTCCTTCAGTTAAATGGGCCTAACTTACTCATCTTAAGCCCAATTAAGGCATATGATACCTTGTTGGAAAGCTTATTCAGAGGCCCTTAATTTGGTCTAGGGTTAGGTCAGGAATAATAAGCATAAATAGAAGTTAACAGCCGGACAAGCCAGAGAGAGACGGAAATTAGACAACTTTTACAATCATTGTTTTTGCTTTTACATCATTGGGCTTAATTGTTAAACATTGTTAATTTTCGGATTTTTCACTCATCCTGACCTTGTTGCCTTGCGCAGAGCATAACTAGAGCTACAGATATCGGATTTTAGTGATCTTGTTGTCCCAAGAAAGATAAGGAAGAGACCTACAATTTCAGGTTTCACAAGAATTGTCAAATTAGGCCAAAATCAAGGCTAAGTTGGGTCCCGAGTTCTCTGGCGCGGATCAATGCGCAGTCCATGATGTTCCTTCACTTAAGTGGGCCTAACTTACTCATCTTATGTCCAATTAAGGCATATGATACCTTGTTGGAAATCTTATTCAGAGGCCCTTAATTTGGTCTAGGGTTAGGTCGGGATTAATAAGCATAAATAACAGTTTATAGCCACACAAGCCAGAGAGACGAAAATTAGACAACTTTTACAATCATTGTTTTTGCTTTTACATTATTGGGCTTAACTGGGCTTAATTGCTATATATTGTTAATTTTCGGATTTTTCACTCATCCTGACCTTGTTGCCTTGTGCAGAGCATAACTAGAGCTACAGATATCTGATTTTGGTGATCTTGCTATCCCTAGAAAGATAAGGAAGAGACCTACAATTTCAAGTTTTACAAGAATTGTCTACTTAGGCCAAAATTGTTGGTAGTGGCTACGGTCTCAAGAGGGGGGGGGGGGGTGGTTGAATTGAGATATTCAAAACTTTTTCAACAATTTAAAGCAAAACAATGTTTCTTTAAATAAAATTGGTTTTCAATCAATTTTAATTCCCAAGAATCAGGTTATGGAACAACTAATGATGACCAGAAGAATTATAAGTAGCAACAACAGATTTTAACACAGATTGCAAATTTAAGATTCAAGTTAACAAGTATTCTTAAATCTCTTTCACAACACACAAGTGCATATAAAAAGTATATGGAGTTTAGGGATGAGAAGAACACGCAAATCGATTTATCCTGGTTCGGCTACCTCCTCTGGTAAGCCTACATCCAGTCCCACACCTCTGTGGTTTTCTCCACTATAATCAGCAATTACATAATTCCAATTACAACAACACAAGGATAACCTCCTTGTTCGAAAAATCACCAGAAAGCACACTAGCTTTTCTATACCCAAGGATCCTTTATATCCTTGTTCAAGCCTAAGAGACACCGTCTCTTAATCACACTAATTCTTGAAAAGAAATGAGTAGAAGAAAGACTCTAAAAGTTTGATTATATCAATTGAAGTTCTAACTAATATCACACTTTTCTCAGAGATGAAGCACTTTGGATCTTTCATAGTTTCACAATCAGAATGAGTTGTGTTGTTGTTATCGTGTTGTTATGTTGAAAAGTGTTCCTTTGATCCCTCTTTATATAGAAGACAAATTAGAGCCGTTGGGATTATTTAAAACAGATTTGGATATGATGTAATAAAATATGTTTTCTTGATTCTTGTTCTTGAAATGAGATTTTGTTGATCTTTGTAGAGTTTGCGTCCTTCTTGAAAAATAATTATTTCGATATGAAAGGATAGCCAAGTCTTTTTGAAGAGTAATATATCCATGTTTATTTGAAGAGAAAAATAGTCGGGTCCATTTGCCACGTCAGCAGACGGGAGTACTAACTCAAGGTAATTGGACGTGCTCCAACTGGTAGACGAGAGTGCTAACACAAGGTAATTGGACGGGCTCCAACTGGTAGACGAGAGTGCTAACACAAGGCAATTGGACGGGCTCCAACTGGTAGACGAGCTTTATATGCCATGTTAGTGGACGGAGCTTCTCAATAAGATCTTAGCAAGTCCAAAGCGGGTATCATTAGTAGACGAGCTCCTTTTGCTACTTTTAGTAGACGAGCTCTCCTTTTTACGTCAGCAGACGAGCTCCTCTGTTTCTTTCAGTGGACGCACTCCATGTGCCACGTCAGCAGACGAGCTCTTCTGTTTCTGTCAGTGGACGCGCTCTTCTTGCTGTACTTCAGCTTGTTTTACTTTGTTGGACGTCAGCTTGTTTTGCTTTGTTGGATGTCATCTTGGTTCACTTTATTGGACGAGCGCTTATATTATCCCTGTATTGGACGAGCGCTTGAATTACTTGGTTGGATGTTAGCTTGTTTTGCTCTGTTCATGAATGATCTTGCATGCAACTTAACACGAAATGAGTACGTAGTCAAAATTAAAAATCTTATGTAAAATACACTTTGTTTGTCATACATCAAAACATGAATGAGGGCTTAGTCTTTCAAACTCCCCCTTTTTGATTATGACAAACCTTACCATACTTAACCTTAGTTATTAAGAAATCAGAGTGCAGCTATTCAGTAAGCATGGTTCTTGAGTCATTTTCATCCTCCCCCTGAGTCATTGATATCTTTCAAAAAATCAAGTGTTACCATATCATTATCATGAAAGAAAAAAAATCATCTTGCATTTATTATAAGTTCAAGTATGTCTTTTCAAAGCAGTTCATACTTAGATATCAGAGAAAAAAAAATTTACATATCAGAGAAAGAAAATTTTTACAGCAAAATGCAAGACAAAATTAACAGTTGTATGGTTCATCGTTCTATGGTTCATCTTTCTCCCCCTTTGTCATTATCAAAAAGAAACTATGGAGAATATTGAAATCAACCTTAAAAACAGTCTTGCATTCTTTGATAATAAATCATTTCAGAACTTATGCAATACATCAAAACAACCAAAACACCAAAAAAAAATTACAGACACCTAAGGACGCTTAGTCTAAACTGAGACTAGATAAAAGCATCTTGCCCATGTCCTTCATAATTTTCAGCAACTTGTGCTGCCTTGCTTGCCATCTGTTATCAATTATTTTGAGGATCAATTATGCCAAGTTCCCTTCTTATAAAGAAGAAACTTTCCTTATTAAGTGGTTTGGTGAATATATCAGTTAATTGCTTGATTGTATCTATATGTTCAATCACAACATCACCACTTTGAATATGATCCCTGATAAAATGATGCCTAATTTCAATATGCTTGGTTCTTGAGTGCATAATTGGGTTCTTTGTTAGATTAATTGCACTAGTGTTATCACACTTTATTGGTATATGATCCAGATAAATACCATAGTCAATTAATTGTTGTTTCATCCATAGGATTTGAGCACAACAACTCCCAGCTGCAACATATTCTGCTTCAGCTGTGGATAAGGCCACACTAGTTTGCTTTTTACTAAACTAAGACACAAGGGAATTTCCTAATAAATGGCATGTTCCACTTGTGCTCTTCCTATCTAACTTGCATCCAGCAAAGTCGGAGTCGGAATATCCTATTAATGTGCAAGTGGATCCCTTGGGATACCACAGCCCCATTTCTTTTGTTCCTAAAAGATACTTCATGATTATTTTAACTGCAGTAAGATGTGATTCTTTAGGATTAGCTTGATGCCTTGCACACATAAACACACTAAACATTATATCTAGCCTACTTGTAGTGAGATAAAGTAAGGATCCGATAATACCTCTATACTTGGATACATCTATAGATTTACCATGTTCATCTAGTAGCAGGCTGGACTCATTGGTGTTGCCATTTCCTTTGTGCTTTCGATTCCAAACTTCTTTATTAGTTCCTTGCAATACTTTGTTTGGCTTATGAAGGTTCCATATTGGCATTGTTTAATTTGAAGTCCAAGAAAGAAGGTAAGCTCTCCCATCATGGACATTTCAAATTCACTTTGCATTAGTTCAACAAATTCCTTGCATAAAGACTCATTAGTAGCACCAAAAATAATGTCATCAACATATATTTTAACAAGTAAGATATTGTGTGCTTTTGTTTTAGTAAATAGTGCTGTATCAACTTTTCCTCTTTTAAATCCTTTCCCTAGGAGAAAATTGCTTAACCTCTCATACCAAGCTCTAGGAGCTTGCTTGAGTCCATAGAGGGCCTTAGTCAGTTTATAAACATGATTTGGGAACTTGTGACGCCCTAAAACCTGGCATCACATGGTTACTCATTTGCGGAAAGAAACTTATTTAAAACGCTGGTCGCCTTCGGAAATATAACCTTTGTTAGAAGGGTTACCGAAAAAGGGTACTTGTTTTTTTTTGTAAGCGGTAGTTAAGAAATAATGATGAACACTCAGAACATGTGAATAAACATCAATCATATCATTAGATAGCCAACCCACCTGGGGTCTTAGGTTTCTTGGTTACACAACAGGCCTTATCGAACTGGCCAACTCACTTTGTTACAAAAACTGAAGAGGTAAGTAAAAGATTTCCATCACACTGGGACTGGGGAAAATCGGGCATAAGGATCAAAAGAAGGCTCTCGAAGCCAAGGGACCATCAGGGTAGACTCAAAAAAAATCAACGACAAACTTATCCGTATCTCCTGCATTCGGAGTGACCGCAGAAGCTTCCTTCGCAGGCGAGGAACCACTTGCCGGATCGATAACTTCGCCGCCATCATCGAGGATCATGTCGTCGCTGCCGGATCTTGTGGGTGGTACTCGGGCTCCTCTTCCTCCTCCTCCTCAATCTCTACGAATTCGTCGGGGTAATCCTCCGGATCCTCTTCGGGATCCTCCTCCTCCACTGGATCTTCTTCGATTGGTGCGACTGGGTCAAAGTGCTCGTGAAGAAGTCCGGTGGCCTGCAGAGTATGGAGGTAGAACCACGGAGGTGGAAGTGCCACGGTCCGAGACTCGACTGTGTGGATCCTCCGGATAGGCACTCCATTTCCATTAGTCTCCGTCGTCGTGATTGGTCCCTGGTAGGTCGCAGTTGTTGCTCCTTCGTGAATGGTCCAACTCCCCGCTGCCCCCGCATGGTCGAAGACCTCATTCTTCGAACCCGTTGGTGCCAGAGGGACTTCCGGATCCATCTAAGAATACGTACGTTCCCGAAGCAAAGAGAAAAGAACAAGCATACATTTGTGCAAGAGTGAGATACCGTCATAAGATATATCCCACAACAACCATACACATGATACATACATCACAGAATCATATACGCAGTTAAATCATGCATATTCGCAATATATCAGTGTTATATCAAAGGGCATCAAACCCGCACAGCCAATCTTTCGAAAAGATGCATGGCACTTCAATATCAGGCTCTAACTTAATCTCATGAGATCACAACACCATATCATCACTGGAGAAGTTAGAGTTGGTCAAGCTCTAGCCCACCTGGGCAGTTACCCCCTTACCCTCATGCATTAAGGTCTCAGGACGGGCAACGTCACATGTGCCTCTTAACTCGGTTTACATGGACAGACTCCCAGATACCACCTTGTATCTGATTCAATCATCAATAGCACGTCTGCTTGGGGAAATGCACATGATAAAACATTTTATTGAAAGGATTTCTTTGTGTTCATTCTTTTCACTGTCGTTGCTCAAAGCTAACGACTAAATCATCATTTCCCCATCACTTTAGAACTCAGAAACATAGGACTCATAGTCCGAATGCTCAATCACAATGCCCAAGACCGTGGCCGCAGTCAAGGGTTGTGGTCGTAGAAAACAACCTTCACCTTTAATCATAATCATCACACGCGGTCAGAAGACACAGTCCAACACAACGTGATTAGGACCCAAGTTCCTAATATCATAACCAGGGCTCGTAGTCCCGGGTTAACACTGATCCAAGATCACGTGCACATCACTGAATACTAGAGGCGACGTCTCACGTACTAGATTCGCTTTCATAAGTACTTATTTTTCGTTCAGTGAAAAACAAATCCAAAACCGAATCCTCGATAACCTATCCAGGTTATCGGAAAGTTTCTAAAATGTTTAGGAAAAACCTTTTCTTTGGAAATCCTTTATAAAGCATCTTTGAAATTCTTTTATCTTTGAAATATTTCCCCCAATAGGATATTGCCAAATAATCTTGAAAGTTTCCACTTGAAAACACATAGTTCGAAAAGGATTTTCCTCTTGAATATAATAGTACACCAAAATCATTTCAACATTCAAAACAAGTACTTTAAGTTTAAAGAGTTTTTGGAAAAGAACACCAATCCCTTCATCTTCAAAGCTTATTAAGGTTTTTAATCCTTATTATGGTTGAGCACAGACGCACGTCTGGCTTAGCAAACTTTCAATCAACAACAGTGTATATCATCAGTGTAATGGCAATCTCACAGTTGAAAGCATTTCATCACATGTATGCATTATATCATTTAGAACAAGTACAATTCAATCATCAGATAATAGCACAACAGTTTAAGTATATAAAATAATCAAGTTAGCTCAATCATCATATAAGTATCCAGTTAAACACCTACACACATGCATACAGTCATTGAATATCTTTAGGAAATCCCCTCTTACCTTAAGAAGGTAAGGAAATTTTAAGAAAATAAACGGCTTCTCTGACGTTCTTCAAGGTTGGTTAGGAGTCAAGTCTAGGTTTCAAGACACCAGGTTCAAAGGATTAGAACTCAATCAAGAACTTAGGGTTTGAAGTTTCCAAAACACATGCAACTTAGGGATTTATGATCCGCAAGTGCTAAGAGTTTAAAACATGATTACTCAAAACAAAGTTGAACAAAAATCCCACCAAGTTACACCTTGATGGAGATTCGGCCTTGATCAATAAAATAGGCTAGGAATATTTAAAATTTCCAATCTCTTTGGTTTAGCATCCATTAATAGTAAGGAGCTCAAAACCTTGATCACTTTGGATAAATGAAAAACGAAACACCCTAGGTTCATAACCTTTAAGGTTCGGCCATCCTTGGGTTTTCCAATCTCTTAGACCCTTTTAGCATCCAAAAACTTATGGAGCTTGAGTCTTGATCATCTTGGAAACACCATATGATTATAAATAATGAAAGTATAATATCTTGAAGTAGATGGCGTAAATATAAATGGCATAAAGTAAATGGCATAATGTAAATAGCATAAATATAAATGGCATAAAGTAAATGACATAATGTAAATGACATAAAGTAATTAGCATAAATATAAATGGCATAAGGTAAATGACTTAAGTAAATGGCATAAATATAAATGACATAAAGTAAATGACTTTAAGTAAATGGCATGAATATAAATGACATAAAGTAAATGACTTTAAGTAAATGGCATAAATATAAATGACATAAAGTAAATGACTCTAAGTAAATGGCATAAATATAAATGACATAAAGTAAATAACATAATGTAAATGGCATGAACAAGAGTGACATAAAGTAAATGACATAAAGTAGAGTAAAATCTTTAAACTTTCCAATCACTTTAGACATAGCATCCTTTAACATAAAGGAGCCTTGGTCAATGATCATTTTGGGAAAACAAATCTTTAAATACAAACTCACACTTGTAAAAGTTGAAACAAAATCCATCAAAACCATAGGTATGGTTCGGCCTCATTAAGAAGTAGAGGTTAGGAATCTTTGTTTTACACAACCTTTTAGTATGTTAAACTACAAGTAAATACAAGGCCATAGAAATTGGTTTCAACTCAAAAGGAGTTTTCTACCATTTTTGAGAGATTTTTGAAGATAAAGCTCATAAATGACATGAAGAAGAAACTTTAGAAAAAGATGGAGTTTTTAAAGAAAAGAATACATGAGAGCATTACCCTAAACAAGAGGAACAACTTTAATGAACAACACTTGGTGAAAAGAAGAGTAAAAACAAGAGCTTTGGAAGCTTGAAGTGAAAAGATGAAAGCTTAAGATGAAGTAGAAGAAGAAAGTGTTTAAGTGAGTTTGATAAGTGCTATTTATAGAGGGATGGGAGGAAGTGCACGGCCTTGAAGGAGAAGAAAGGAGAAGGAAGTTGAGTTTCTTGAAGAATGGATTAAGAGTTAATGTGATGTGATGTGATTGGAGAGAGAAAGTAAAAGTAAGATTATGAAGTGTAAGTAGGATTTTCTTTTCCATTAGGCATGTCATAACATTAAATGAGATTCCCATCAAGTCTTTTCTCCTTCTTTAGGGTTCATTTAACTGTGTAAATACGTAACCGGTTGCACATCCGATCGTATTTTCTGAAGGTTTTGCCCGGATAAAATATTATATTTTATTCCCGGACAACAAAATTTCGAGAATTTACCCATCCTCATAAAACATCATAAAAACACTAATTGTCTCGTTCACGAATTAAAATTTTGTTTCTGGCTCAGTGAACTTGTACCGGTAGTGAGAACTCAGACCGGTTTTTGTCTGAATTTCTGACTGAAAATTTTATTGGGGCTTCATATGGTAAAACAACACAAGGAAATGATTTTATTTTAAATAAAATCACCTTCTGGATTTTATCGAAAATAAATACATTAAAGCATTATTTACCGATAAAGAAGTATATGAAAAACAGGGTGTTACAGAACTCATTATCAACAAAGCCAGGGGGTTGGCTTACATACACTTCCTCTTGTATTATTCCATTTAAAAAGGCACTTTTCACATCTATTTGGTACAGTTTAAAGTTCATTATACAATCATAGGCTAAGAGCATTCTTATGACTTCTAATCTAGCTACGGGAGCATATGTTTCATCATAATCAATTCCTTCTTCTTGATTATATCCCTTAGCTACTAGTCTAGCCTTGTTTCTTACTATTATTCCATTCTCGTCCATTTTGTTTCTAAACACCCATTTAGTTCTGATTATTTGGTTACTTTTGGGTTTTGGAACTAAATCCCAAACTTTGTTCCTTTTAAATTGATTTAACTCCTTTTGCATTGCAATCATCCAATGTTCATCATTAATAGCATCATCAACACATTTTGGTTATATTTGAGATACAAACGCCATGGTATTGTAAATATTCCTTAAATAGTTTCTAGTGGTTACCCCTTTGGTGATCTCACCAATGATATTGTCTAGGGGATGATTCTTGGAAGCTTCCCGCCTTAGGAAGATTTTCTTGTTGAAGTTCTGCTTGAGGTTCTTTATTGCTTTTTTCATCTTCCTTTTCCTTGTTGCTCTCCTTTCCTTCATCATATTTCACTTCATCCTCAAGAGTTTCTGCATCATCAAAAATGTCCTTTCCGAACCTTTTGGGGTTAAACTCATCAAATGTTATGTGAACATATTCTTCCATTGATAAAGTACACTTATTAAACACTCTATATGCTTTGCTAGTTAATGAATAACCTAGGAAAATACCCTCATCAGCTTTGGGATCAAATTTCCCAAGATTATCCTTGCCATTTATCTAGCTTTATTTTTCACTATGGTTTCATTCTTATCAAACTTGTTCATAATAAAAGTTCATTTGGTTCTAATGGTTGTTTCATGATTGATCAAATAACTTTAAACAAAAGGATGTACAATCACAGATTGATAATGATAATTACAAAAGATATTCAATCAATATTCTTTCTTTATTATTACCCGTAATGTGTTTGGAAAAGCCTCTATCATGATACCAATTTGAGTTCTTGGCCTTCAAACACATCTGCAACACAGAATTTATGTGTGTTCTAAAGGTACCCAAATCTGGTTGGGTCCTTTGGTTTTAGTAGCAACATAAGTTCCTTTTGGAACCCAAATTTGTTTAATGCCAACACGTATGTTCTTTCTAAGTCTACAAGTAGAAGCTGTATGACCTTTCTTTAGACAATAATAGCATTTAACAAAAGGACTAGTTGAGGAAATAGGTGCAACAAAAAGCTTCTTAAAATATTTTTCATGTACCATTGGCTTGGTAGCGCTGTCGCCACACGCCAAAAAGAACGAGCGTTTACAAAATAATGCAGATAGGGAAGCGACAACTCGGATGTCGTCTCTCAAGGACTCTTTGGCGTTGTTATTATTAATAGAATATTAGTTATGGGGGTTTTGGAGTGAATGCTAATAAAATAAAGAAAACAAAACAATAAAAACAGAGCAGTTAAAAGATTAACAAATATGCTAAGAAACGATCAACCTACTGTTCTCGGTTTCCCACTATCATTGGTTCATATAAATCCAAGCCCTAAGCAGATTCTAATCCCCTCCCGGTTGTAGCAACAATTTACAAGCGAAACCACTACTACAGATACATGTCCCTATTCCCGAATTAAGCAAACGGGGTTAAGCTCTTCGTGAACTAAGCGAACACGAAACGTACACACGCGAATTAAGCAAACACGATTAATTATAGGAACATGATATCACCGAAAATAAATCAATACAACACAATATACTCCTGAATTAAGCAAACAGAAATATAAAGCATGGCATTGAAAAGGGAAAAGCAAATGAAAACAGGAAATACACAACCTCAAGTGTGGTAATGGAAACCAATCCCAGTAGATTAACCAAGGAGACTAGTTCTCCATTAAAAAAATAAACACAAGAGAAAAGAAATAAACTACTGAACTACAACTACTGACTAACTAGCTACTGGCCAAAAACTAGCCACCAGCCTAGCCAACCATTCTGTTCTGTCTAAAACTGACTTATATACAACTTCTGGACTACGCAGATTCGCGAGGCGAGCACAAATTCACGAGGCGAATAATGCGAACAGTCTGCAACTTTTGATCTTCTTGCGAGGCGAGCATATCATTCGCGAGGCGAGCTTCTTCAGATTCCAAACTGTAACGCCCGTTATGAATATCAGGGGCCAACCGTGATGCTTTCTGACTTCCAGACTCGCGAGGCGAATGGATACTCGCGAGGCGAGACTCTTCAACTTCAAAACTGCCACATCCGTGACCTTCAACACGGGTAAACCGTGATAGTCTCTGACTTTCAGGGATGGGTGACTCGCGGGGCGAGAGCTTCTTCGCGGGGCGAAAGATCCAGAATTATTCCTTTTTATTACCTGAAAACAAGAAATAACAGTAAGTACTTTATTCGACTCTAAATTAGCTAAATTAACCTAAAAATACTTTATAGACTCAAAATACTGCTTAAAGACAATCAAGTCTAATTTGGGTGAAAATGATATAAAATTAGCACAAAGCCAAGGTTTTTATTAGTTATAAAACCAGTCAACCAGGGGCTCATCAAAATACCCCAAACTTAAACCTTGCTTGTCCCCAAGCAAACTAAAACTTAAAAACTTAAAAAGACTCAAGACCTGGCAAGCTCAAAAGATTCAATCAACTTTCGCATAGATTTCAAGCAATTTACTAAAATATTTTTCAATGTTCCCCCTTCAAACAAAGCAGTCCCCACAATCATTCATTCTAAACAATTGAGAATTTCATCATTTAAACAATCATTAATCTAAGCAGGGGATCCAAGTTACACACAAGAGGGAGATCACCAAATTCAAACAACTGCCTTCCTCACAAGTGAAATTTGTGTTTCACTCAATCGCTCAGTTTGTGTCAGGCTATCAACAATTCTCTCAATTTCACTTTTAAGAGAACTTCCCATAAATTTGATTTTCATATCCAAATGATTCCCACAGAAAACATGCAAGCAACATCAAAAGGTCTTTTATGGGTTGTAATGGGGCCTGGCTAAGGGTAGGATATACAAAGGAACTAGGCTGAGGACCCTAGGAACTAAGAGAGCATGAACTTTTTACACTTTGAATTTAAACTCAAGTTCCTTTTTCCATTTTTTTTTCATTTGCATTGGGTGACTACAGCCTTTTTATTCAAACAGCCATTTTGTCATTTTTCCACTTTTTATTTTATTATTTTTTTTCTTTTTTTTTTCTTTTTTTTTCTATTTTTTTATTTTTTCACAATTTTTTTTTTCAAAACTTTTTATTAGATTTTTTTTTTCTTTTTCCCTATCCCAAACAACACATCACCACTTGTAGCCACCCCAAACTTAGTTTCTTGCACCCGTTCTAAGATTCCATGCTCTCCTAATCCTAAGATCGGGTTAACATGGTTTTCCAGATTTTTGGGCTTATAACATTAGGTTACCAAGAATTAACAGGCTAATCAGGCTCAAAGGGGCTAACTAAGGAACATGCATTAGGAATTGTTATTTTAGGCTAAGTAGTTATTTACAAAGAAAATGCCTAAATCATCTGAAGCAAACACATAATCAGGCAAACCAAAAAGAGATTCAAGCAAATTCAGGAAAGTGCAACTCAAAAGTGATTTCTCACAGTCAAAAACATGTTGGAGGATCAAAACCTCACCTGGACATTCATGCAAATTGTTTGACAAAGATTCTATCCCTAGTGTGTGCTTCCTATCACCCCAAACTTATCATAAATCATACAATCATAACAAAATCCCAAAGTTCATTTTTCAATCATATGGGGATCATTTTTCAATTTTCAAGTCCTAGGGGGAACAGTCAACACTATCATGCAATCAATCTGTGCAAATATTAATCAAAACGAATAAACTTGCCAATAAAAGACACACTAATACTCCTGAGCTTCTCAAATTATTAAGGAGCTTTATTAAAAACAAAACAGAAATAAAGCAAGAATAACAAAAAAAGAAAAGGGTTAAAGAAAACTCATTCAGAGGCTTCCGCCTGGATCCCATTGCTTGTAGCATAAGGCCCACATGGTAGCCAAAGGGTGGAAGCTCATTCCATGCTTCCATGACTTGCAGCCTTGATATGGAAGTGAGCACTTGACAATTACAGTGACCTCGCCCAGTGCGGCGGACTTCTCACTCCCTCTTGGGTCACAGATGACCTCTTTTTCATCCTTCTCAATAAAATCCTCCCAATAAAAGTGGGGCTCAACCTCTTGGACTGGCCATGGTGCAAATTCCAGAGGCTTGCACTCCATCACCGGTTGTTCCTCAGTGGGAGGTGGCAAACAGTTAGCTGGGGTTACTGGTGCTGCTTCATTTTCTGCACTTTCTTCATTCACTGCACTAACAAAGTTATCACCTGCTAAACATGCAGAAATTTCAGCACACACCACACAAAAGTTAGTGTTAGTAGAGTCAGTACATATATCACAATAAACTGAATCAGTAAAATTCTGAATGTCTGGAAATTCAGCAATTAATTCATCCACCCCATCACTCTCAACACATGCATTTGATTTAATTGAATCATCTACTCCCAAAGGTTCTTCATCATCCTCAGGCACGGGGAAGCAGATGTCCCCCTGATCCTCCTGATCCTCATTTTCTATGTTTCCTGAAAAGATTAAACCTACATAACAGTCTATACACAAAGCAGTGCCATCACAATAACAATCAGCACATGAATTAGAATAAGGGGATTCAACACACAGTTCATCATCAACAGAAACATTATCAAAATTATCATCAGAAGTATCTTCAAGAATAACTTGTGACTCTGTATGTTCTTCAAGGGGCTGTGGAGTTAGCATTGCAGCCGAGTTGGCGACAATTTGGTCAATTAGAATGGACAAATTCTGAGATTCAGCTTCGCTCCTCTGTTGGGCTTCAAGAGTTTGTTCTGCCATCCGTTGATTTTCCTCTATCATCCGTTGATTTTGCTCGGCCATTTGCTGTATCATTCCTTCCATTTGTGCATTTATCTGTGCAGTCATCTGTTTGAATAGTTCCTCTAGTGAAGGTTCGGAAGGTGCAGCTCTGAAGGCATGATAGTATCTAAACAGGAAGGCTTCCTTCAAATCAAACCAGCTTGAGATGGAATTCTCATCAAGACAATACAACCAATCCCTTGCAGCGCCTTCAAGTGAGAACTGGAAAGCTTCCATCTTGATGTGGTCTTCTGTTATTCCTGCAGGTCTCAGCATTATAGAGCAAGCAATCTGGAATTCCCTCATATGCTCCTGCGGATTTTCACCTGCAAGACCACTAAACCTTGGCAACCAGTATGATAAACCATAAAAATCAGGAAAATATATGCATGGTGGTTCATAATTAACATTAGGCATGTAACCTTGCATATAATTATCCATGGGGGGTGCTAAAATTCACAACCAGACAAAACTAATTTAGCAAAGAGAATTTTATTTTATTTTATTTTATTTTTTTTAAATTTTATTTTCTGCTAATAACAACAAACAAGAGTCCCCGGCAACGGCGCCAATTTTTGGTCGCGCTGTCGCCACGCGCCAAAAAGAACGAGCGTTTACAAAATAATGCAGATAGGGAAGCGACAACTCGGATGTCGTCTCTCAAGGACTCTTAGGCGTTGTTATTATTAACTGAAAATTAGTCATGGGGGTTTTGGAGTGAATGCAAATAAAATAAAGAAAACAAAACAATAAAAACAGAGCAGTTAAAAGATTAACAAATATGCTAAGAAACGATCAACCTAATGTTCTCGGTTTCCCACTATCATTGGTTCATATAAATCCAAGCCCTAAGCAGATTCTAATCCCCTCCCGGTTGTAGCAACAATTTACAAGCGAAACCACTACTACAGATACATGTCCCTATTCCCGAATTAAGCAAACGGGGTTAAGCTCTTCGTGAACTAAGCGAACACGAAACGTACACACGCGAATTAAGCAAACACGATTAATTATAGGAACATGATATCACCGAAAATAAATCAATACAACACAATATACTCCTGAATTAAGCAAACAGAAATATAAAGCATGGCATTGAAAAGGGAAAAGTAAATGAAAACAAGAAATACACAAACTCAAGTGTGGTAATGGAAATCAATCCCAGTAGATTAACTAAGGAGACTAGTTCTCCATTACAAAAATAAACACAAGAGAAAAGAAATAAACTACTGAACTACAACTACTGACTAACTAGCTACTGGCCCAAAGCTAGCCACCAGCCTAGCCAACCATTTAGTTCTGTCTAAAACTAACTTATATACAACTTTTGGACTACACAGATTCGCGAGACGAGCACAAATTCGAGAGGCGAATAATACGAACAGTCTACAACTTTTGATCTTCTCACGAGGCGAGCTTCTTCAGATTCCAAACTGTAACGCCCGTTATGAATATCAGGGGCCAACCGTGATGCTTTCTGACTTCCAGACTCGCGAGGCGAATGGATACTCGCGAGGCGAGACTCTTCAACTTCAAAACTGTCACAGCCGTGACCTTCAACACGGGTAAACCGTGATAGTCTCTGACTTTCAGGGCTGGGTGACTCGCGGGGCGAGAGCTTCTTCGTGGGGCGAAAGATCCAGAATTATTCTTTTTTATTACCTGAAAACAAGAAATAACAGTAAGTACTTTATTCGATTCTAAATTAGCTAAATTAACCTAAAAATACTTTATAGACTCAAAATACTGCTTAAAGACAATCAAGTCTAATTTGGGTGAAAATGTATAAAATTAGCACAAAGCCAAGGTTTTTATTAGTTATAAAACCAGTCAACCAGAGGCTCATCAAAATACCCCAAACTTAAACCTTGCTTGTCCCCAAGCAAACTAAAACTTAAAAACTTAAAAAGACTCAAGACCTGACAAGCTCAAAAGATTCAATCAACTTTCGCACAGATTTCAAGCAATTTACTAAAATATTTTTCAATGTCCCCCCTTCAAACAAAGCAGTCCCCACAATCATTCATTCTAAACAATTGAGAATTTCATCATTTAAACAATCATTAATCTAAGCAGGGGATCCAAGTTACACACAAGAGGAGATCACCAAATTCAAACAACTGCCTTCCTCACAAGTGAAATTTGTGTTTCACTCAATCGCTCAGTTTGTGTCAGGCTATCAACAATTCTCTCAATTTCACTTTTAAGAGCACTTCCCATAAATTTGATTTTCATCTCCAAATGATTCCCACAGAAAACATGCAAGCAACATCAAAAGGCCTTTTATGGGTTGTAATGGGGCTTGGCTAAGGGTAGGATATACAAAGGAACTAGGCTGATGACCCTAGGAACTAAGAGAGCATGAACTTTTTACACTTTGAATTTAAACTCAAGTTCCTTTTTCCATTTTTTTTTCATTTGCATTGGGTGATTACAGCGTTTTTGGCATTTTTCCACTTTTTATTTTATTATTTTATTATATTTCTTTCTTTTTTTTTCTTTTTTTTTCTTTTTCACAATTTTTTTTTTCAAAACTTTTTATTATATTTTTTTTTCTTTTCCCCAATCCCAAACAACACATCACCACTTGTAGCCACCCCAAACTTAGTTTCTTGCACCCCTTCTAAGATTTCATGCTCTCCTAATCCTAAGATCGGGTTAACATGGTTTTCCAGATTTTTGGGCTTATAACATTAGGTTACCAAGAATTAACAGGTTAATCAGGCTCAAAGGGGCTAACTAAGGAACATGCATTAGGAATTGTTATTTTAGGCTAAGTAGTTATTTACAAAGAAAATGCCTAAATCATTTGAAGCAAACACATAATCATGCAAACCAAAAAGAGATTCAAGCAAATTCAGGAAAGTGCAACTCAAAAGTGATTTCTCACAGTCAAAAACATGTTGGAGGCTCAAAACCTCACCTGGACATTCATGCAAATTGTTTGACAGAGATTCTATCCCTAGTGTGTGCTTCCTATCACCCCAAACTTATCATAAATCATGCAATCGTAACAAAATCCCAAAGTTCAGTTTTCAATCATATGGGGATCATTTTTCAATTTTCAAGTCCTAGGGGAACAGTCAACACTATCATGCAATCAATCTGTGCAAATATTAATCAAAACCAATAAACTTGCCAATAAAAGACACACTAATACTCCTGAGCTTCTCAAATTATTCAGGAGCTTTATTAAAAACAAAACAGAAATAAATCAAGAATAACTAAAAAAGAAAAGGGTTAAAGAAAACTCATTCAGAGGCTTCCGCCTGGATCCTATTGCTTGTAGCATAAGGCCCACATGGTAGCCAAAGGGTGGAAGCTCATTCCATGCTTCCATGACTTGCAGCCTTGATATGGAAGTGAGCACTTGACAATTACAGTGACCTCGCCCAGTGCGGCGGACTTCTCACTCCCTCTTGGGTCACAGATGACCTCTTTTTCATCCTTCTCAATAAAATCCTGCCAATAAAAGTGGGGCTCAACCTTTTGGACTGGCCATGGTTCAAATTCCAGAGGCTTGAACTCCATCACCGGTTGTTCCTCAGTGGGAGGTGGCAAACAGTTAGCTGGGGTTATTGGTGCTGCTTCATTTTCTGCACTTTCTTCATTCACTGCACTAACAAAGTTATCAACTGCTAAACATGCAGAAATTTCAGCACACACCACACAAAAGTTAGTGTTAGTAGAGTCAGTACATATATCACAATAAACTGAATCAGTAAAATTCTGAATGTCTGGAAATTCAGCAATTAATTCATCCACCCCATCACTCTCAACACATGCATTTGATTTAATTGAATCATCTACTCCCAAAGGTTCTTCATCATCCTCGAGCACCTGGGAAGCGGATGTCCCCCCCGATCCTCCTGATCCTCATTTTCTATGTTTCCTGAAAAGATTAAACCTACATAACAGTCTATACACAAAGCAGTGCCATCACAATAACAATGCACATGAATTAGAATAAGGGGATTCAACACACAGTTCATCATCAACAGAAACATTATCAAAATTATCATCAGAAGTATCTTCAAGAATAACTTGTGACTCTGTATGTTCTTCAAGGGGCTGTGGAGTTAGTATTGCAGCCGAGTTGGCGACAATTTGGTCAATTAGAATGGACAAATTCTGAGATTCAGCTTCGCTCCTCTGTTGGGCTTCAAGAGTTTGTTCTGCCATCCGTTGATTTTCCTCTATCATCCGTTGATTATGCTCGGCCATTTGCTGTATCATTCCTTCCATGTGTGCATTTATCTGTGCAGTCATCTGTTTGAACAGTTCCTCTAGTGAAGGTTCGGAAGGTGCAGCTCTGAAGGCATGATAGTATCTAAACAGGAAGGCTTCCTTCAAATCAAACCAGCTTGAGATGGAATTCTCATCAAGACAATACAACCAATCCCTTGCAGCGCCTTCAAGTGAGAACTGGAAAGCTTCCATCTTGATGTGGTCTTCTGTTATTCCCGCAGTCTCAAGCATTATAGAGCAAGCAATCTGGAATTCCCTCATATGCTCCTGCGGATTTTCACCTGCAAGACCACTAAACCTTGGCAACCAGTATGATAAACCATAAAAATCAGGAAAATATATGCATGGTGGTTCATAATTAACATTAGGCATGTAACCTTGCATATAATTATCCATGGGGGGTGCTAAAATTCACAACCAGACAAAACTAATTTAGCAAAGAGAATTTTATTTTATTTTTTTATTTTTTTTTAAATTTTATTTTCTGCTAATAACAACAAACAAGAGTCCCTGGCAACGGCGCCAATTTTTGGTCGCGCTGTCGCCACGCGCCAAAAAGAACGAGCGTTTACAAAATAATGCAGATAGGGAAGCGACAACTCGGATGCCGTCTCTCAAGGACTCTTAGGAGTTGTTATTATTAACAGAAAATTAGTTCTGGGGGTTTTGGAGTGAATGCAAATAAAATAAAGAAAACAAAACAATAAAAACAGAGCAGTTAAAAGATTAACAAATATGCTAAGAAACGATCAACCTACTGTTCTCGGTTTCCCACTATCATTGGTTCATATAAATCCAAGCCCTAAGCGATTCTAATCCCCCCCGGTTGTAGCAACAATTTACAAGCGAAACCACTACTACAAATACATGTCCCTATTCCCGAATTAACCAAACGGGGTTAAGCTCTTCGTGAACTAAGCGAACACGAAACGTAAACACGCGAATTAAGCAAACACGATTAATTATAGGAACATGATATCACCGAAAATAAATCAATACAACACAATATACTCCTGAATTAAGCAAACAGAAATATAAAGCATGGCATTGAAAAGGGAAAAGTAAATGAAAACAAGAAATACACAAACTCAAGTGTGGTAATGGAAATCAATCCCAGTAGATTAACCAAGGAGACTAGTTCTCCATTACAAAAATAAACACAAGAGAAAAGAAATAAACTACTGAACTACAACTACTGACTAACTAGCTACTGGCCCAAAACTAGCCACCAGCCTAGCCAACCATTTAGTTCTGTCTAAAACTAACTTATATACAACTTTTGGACTACACAGATTCGCGAGACGAGCACATATTCGAGAGGCGAATAATACGAACAGTCTACAACTTTTGATCTTCTCACGAGGCGAGCTTCTTCAGATTCCAAACTGTAACGCCCGTTATGAATATCAGGGGCCAACCGTGATGCTTTCTGACTTCCAGACTCGCGAGGCGAATGGATACTCGTGAGGCGAGACTCTTCAACTTCAAAACTGCCACAGCCGTGACCTTCAACATGGGTAAACCGTGATAGTCTCTGATTTTCAGGGCTGGGTGACTCGCGGGGCGAGAGCTTCTTCGCGGGGCGAGAGCTTCTTCGTGGGGCGAAAGATCCAGAATTATTCTTTTTTATTACCTGAAAACAAGAAATAACAGTAAGTACTTTATTCGACTCTAAATTAGCTAAATTAACCTAAAAATACTTTATAGACTCAAAATACTGCTTAAAGACAATCAAGTCTAATTTGGGTGAAAATGATATAAAATTAGCACAAAGCCAAGGTTTTTATTAGTTATAAAACCAGTCAACCAGAGGCTCATCAAAATACCCCAAACTTAAACCTTGCTTGTCCCCAAGCAAACTAAAACTTAAAAACTTAAAAAGACTCAAGACCTGACAAGCTCAAAAGATTCAATCAACTTTCGCACAGATTTCAAGCAATTTACTAAAATATTTTTCAATGTCCCCCCTTCAAACAAAGCAGTCCCCACAATCATTCATTCTAAACAATTGAGAATTTCATCATTTAAACAATCATTAATCTAAGCAGGGGATCCAAGTTACACACAAGAGGGAGATCACCAAATTCAAACAACTGCCTTCCTCACAAGTGAAATTTGTGTTTCACTCAATCGCTCAGTTTGTGTCAGGCTATCAACAATTCTCTCAATTTCACTTTTAAGAGCACTTCCCATAAATTTGATTTTCATCTCCAAATGATTCCCACAGAAAACATGCAAGCAACATCAAAAGGCCTTTTATGGGTTGTAATGGGGCTTGGCTAAGGGTAGGATATACAAAGGAACTAGGCTGATGACCCTAGGAACTAAGAGAGCATGAACTTTTTACACTTTGAATTTAAACTCAAGTTCCTTTTTCCATTTTTTTTTCATTTGCATTGGGTGATTACAGCGTTTTTGGCATTTTTCCACTTTTTATTTTATTATTTTATTATATTTCTTTCTTTTTTTTTTCTTTTTTTTTTCTTTTTCACAATTTTTTTTTTCAAAACTTTTTATTATATTTTTTTTTCTTTTCCCCAATCCCAAACAACACATCACCACTTGTAGCCACCCCAAACTTAGTTTCTTGTACCCCTTCTAAGATTTCATGCTCTCCTAATCCTAAGATCGGGTTAACATGGTTTTCCAGATTTTTGGGCTTATTACATTAGGTTACCAAGAATTAACAGGTTAATCAGGCTCAAAGGGGCTAACTAAGGAACATGCATTAGGAATTGTTATTTTAGGCTAAGTAGTTATTTACAAAGAAAATGCCTAAATCATTTGAAGCAAACACATAATCATGCAAACCAAAAAGAGATTCAAGCAAATTCAGGAAAGTGCAACTCAAAAGTGATTTCTCACAAAAAAAACATGTTGGAGGCTCAAAACCTCACCTGGACATTCATGCAAATTGTTTGACAGAGATTCTATCCCTAGTGTGTGCTTCCTATCACCCCAAACTTATCATAAATCATGCAATCGTAACAAAATCCCAAAGTTCAGTTTTCAATCATATGGGGATCATTTTTCAATTTTCAAGTCCTAGGGGAACAATCAACACTATCATGCAATCAATCTGTGCAAATATTAATCAAAACCAATAAACTTGCCAATAAAAGACACACTAATACTCCTGAGGTTCTCAAATTATTCAGGAGCTTTATTAAAAACAAAACAGAAATAAAGCAAGAATAACTAAAAAAGAAAAGGGTTAAAGAAAACTCATTCAGAGGCTTCCGCCTGGATCCTATTGCTTGTAGCATAAGGCCCACATGGTAGCCAAAGGGTGGAAGCTCATTCCATGCTTCCATGACTTGCAGCCTTGATATGGAAGTGAGCACTTGACAATTACAGTGACCTCGCCCAGTGCGGCGGACTTCTCACTCCCTCTTGGGTCACAGATGACCTCTTTTTCATCCTTCTCAATAAAATCCTCCCAATAAAAGTGGGGCTCAACCTTTTGGACTGGCCATGGTTCAAATTCCAGAGGCTTGAACTCCATCACCGGTTGTTCCTCAGTGGGAGGTGGCAAACAGTTAGCTGGGGTTATTGGTGCTGCTTCATTTTCTGCACTTTCTTCATTCACTGCACTAACAAAGTTATCACCTGCTAAACATGCAGAAATTTCAGCACACACCACACAAAAGTTAGTGTTAGTAGAGTCAGTACATATATCACAATAAACTGAATCAGTAAAATTCTGAATGTCTGGAAATTCAGCAATTAATTCATCCACCCCATCACTCTCAACACATGCATTTGATTTAATTGAATCATCTACTCCCAAAGGTTCTTCATCATCCTCAGGCACGGGGAAGCAGATGTCCCCCTGATCCTCCTGATCCTCATTTTCTATGTTTCCTGAAAAGATTAAACCTACATAACAGTCTATACACAAAGCAGTGCCATCACAATAACAATCAGCACATGAATTAGAATAAGGGGATTCAACACACAGTTCATCATCAACAGAAACATTATCAAAATTATCATCAGAAGTATCTTCAAGAATAACTTGTGACTCTGTATGTTCTTCAAGGGGCTGTGGAGTTAGCATTGCAGCCGAGTTGGCGACAATTTGGTCAATTAGAATGGACAACTTCTGAGATTCAGCTTCGTTCCTCTGTTGGGCTTCAAGAGTTTGTTCTGCCATCCGTTGATTTTCCTCTATCATCCGTTGATTTTGCTCGGCCATTTGCTGTATCATTCCTTCCATTTGTGCATTTATCTGTGCAGTCATCTGTTTGAACAGGTCCTCTAGTGAAGGTTCGGAAGGTGCAGCTCTGAAGGCATGATAGTATCTAAACAGGAAGGCTTCCTTCAAATCAAACCAGCTTGAGATGGAATTCTCATCAAGACAATACAACCAATCCCTTGCAGCGCCTTCAAGTGAGAACTGGAAAGCTTCCATCTTGATGTGGTCTTCTGTTATTCCTGCAGGTCTCAGCATTATAGAGCAAGCAATCTGGAATTCACTCATATGCTCCTCGCGGATTTTCACCGCAAGACCACTAAACCTTGGCAACCAGTATGATAAACCATAAAAATCAGGAAAATATATGCATGGTGGTTCATAATTAACATTAGGCATGTAACCTTGCATATAATTATCCATGGGGGGTGCTAAAATTCACAACCAGACAAAACTAATTTAGCAAAGAGAATTTTATTTTATTTTATTTTATTTTTTTTAAATTTTATTTTCTGCTAATAACAACAAACAAGAGTCCCCGGCAACGGCGCCAATTTTTGGTCGCGCTGTCGCCACGCGCCAAAAAGAACGAGCGTTTACAAAATAATGCAGATAGGGAAGCGACAACTCGGATGTCGTCTCTCAAGGACTCTTAGGCGTTGTTATTATTAACAGAAAATTAGTTCTGGGGGTTTTGGAGTGAATGCTAATAAAATAAAGAAAACAAAACAATAAAAACAGAGCAGTTAAAAGATTAACAAATATGCTAAGAAACGATCAACCTACTGTTCTCGGTTTCCCACTATCATTGGTTCATATAAATCCAAGCCCTAAGCAGATTCTAATCCCCTCCCGGTTGTAGCAACAATTTACAAGCGAAACCACTACTACAGATACATGTCCCTATTCCCGAATTAAGCAAACGGGGTTAAGCTCTTCGTGAACTAAGCGAACACGAAACGTACACACGCGAATTAAGCAAACACGATTAATTATAGGAACATGATATCACCGAAAATAAATCAATACAACACAATATACTCCTGAATTAAGCAAACAGAAATATAAAGCATGGCATTGAAAAGGGAAAAGTAAATGAAAACAAGAAATACACAAACTCAAGTGTGGTAATGGAAATCAATCCCAGTAGATTAACCAAGGAGACTAGTTCTCCATTACAAAAATAAACACAAGAGAAAAGAAATAAACTACTGAACTACAACTACTGACTAACTAGCTACTGGCCCAAAACTAGCCACCAGCCTAGCCAACCATTTAGTTCTGTCTAAAACTAACTTATATACAACTTTTGGACTACACAGATTCGCGAGACGAGCACAAATTCGAGAGGCGAATAATACGAACAGTCTACAACTTTTGATCTTCTCACGAGGCGAGCTTCTTCAGATTCCAAACTGTAACGCCCGTTATGAATATCAGGGGCCAACCGTGATGCTTTCTGACTTCCAGACTCGCGAGGCGAATGGATACTCGCGAGGCGAGACTCTTCAACTTCAAAACTGTCACAGCCGTGACCTTCAACACGGGTAAACCGTGATAGTCTCTGACTTTCAGGGCTGGGTGACTCGCGGGGCGAGAGCTTCTTCGCGGGGCGAGAGCTTCTTCGTGGGGCGAAAGATCCAGAATTATTCTTTTTTATTACCTGAAAACAAGAAATAACAGTAAGTACTTTATTCGACTCTAAATTAGCTAAATTAACCTAAAAATACTTTATAGACTCAAAATACTGCTTAAAGACAATCAAGTCTAATTTGGGTGAAAATGATATAAAATTAGCACAAAGCCAAGGTTTTTATTAGTTATAAAACCAGTCAACCAGAGGCTCATCAAAATACCCCAAACTTAAACCTTGCTTGTCCCCAAGCAAACTAAAACTTAAAAACTTAAAAAGACTTAAGACCTGACAAGCTCAAAAGATTCAATCAACTTTCGCATAGATTTCAAGCAATTTACTAAAATATTTTTCAATGTCCCCCCTTCAAACAAAGCAGTCC
>JAUPTC010000010.1:1955286-2016044 GCA_030762895.1 Sophora flavescens | reverse complement strand
GGATGAGTGAAAATCAAAATTAACTATGTTTTAAATTAAGCCCAATTAAGCCCAATATTGCCAAAACCAAACAGCCTTGATTTTGGCCGTGAACTCGGGATCCAATTTAATTTGATTTTTGAATAATTTGACAATTCTTTTACGAACCTCGAAATTGTAGGTCTCTTCCTTATCTTTCTAGACAAGCAAGATCCTGTATCAAACGAAATTAGTAGATCTAGTTTGCCTAGCGCATGGCAAAAGTCGGGATGAGTGAAAAATCCGAAAAATTAACAATGTTTGGCAATTAAGCCCGATAATGTAAAGCAAAAACAATTGATTGTAGAGTTGTCTAATTTCCGTCTCTCTCTAGTTGTAGCGGCTGTAAACTTCTATTTATGCTTATTAATGCTTTGACCTAACCCTAGACCAAATTAGGCCTCAGAATGCTTTCAACAAGTGTATCATAGGCCTTAATTGGGCTTAACATTGAGTAAGTTAGGCCCATTTAAGTGAAAGAATATCATGGATGCACCGACCGCGGCGAGAGAACTCTGGACCCAATTTAGCCTTGATTTTGGAATAATATGACAATTCTTGGAACTTGAAATCGTAGGTCCCTTCCTTATCTTTCTAAGGACAGCGAAGATCACCAAAATCCGATATCATAGCTCTAGTTATACTTTGCATGGCAACAAGACCGGGATGAGTGAAAAATCGACCAATTAACAATGTTTAGCAATTAAGCCCAATAATGTAAAACCAAAACAATGATTGTAAAAGTTGTCTAACTTCTTTCTCTCTCTGACTTGTGCGGCCATAAACTGCTATTTATGCTTATTAATGCTGACCTAACCTAAACCAAATTAAGGGCCTCTGAATAAGCTTCCAACAAGGTATCATATGCCTTAATTGGGCTTAAGATGTGTGTTAGGCCCATTTAAGTGAAGGAATATCATGGATCGCACACTAATCCGGCCTTGAGAACTTGGGACCCAATTTAGCCTTGATTTTGGAATAATTTGATAATTCTTGTGAACCTGAAATTATGGTCCCTTTCCTTATCTTTCTAGGGGACAACAAGATCACCAAAATCCAAATCAGAAGCTCTAGTTTTGCGCTGCAAGGCAACAAGGTCGAGAAGAGTGAAATTCCGAAAACAAGTGCATTTGGGCTCCATTAGGACCAAAGAAGTACAAATTGGCCCATTAGGTTCTATATGACCTAAAAAGTCCATTTGGGCTCTATTAGGATCAAACAAGGCAACAAGGTAAGGAAGAGTGAAAATCCAAAATTAACAATGTTTAGCAATTAAGCCCAATAATGTAAAACCAAAAACAATGATTGTAAAAGTTGGGCTTAATTGCTAAACATTGTTAATTTTCGATTTTTCACTCTTCCCGACCTTGTTGCCTTGTACAGAGCTTAACTAGAGCTACAGATATCGATTTTGATGATCTCTGTCCCTAGAAAGATAAGGAAGGGACCTACAATTTCGTGTGCACAATAATGGCCAAATTAGACCAAAATCAAGGCTAAATTGTGTCAGTTCAGCGCGATCGATGCGAAGTCCATGATATTCCTTCACTTAAATGGGCTAACTTACTAATCTTAAGCCTAATTAAGGCATATGATACCTTATTGAAAACTTATTCAGAGGCCCTTAATTTGGTCTAGGGTTAGGTCGTATTAAAAAAGCATAAATAGCAGTTTACAGCCGCACACGCTAGAGAGAGAAGGAATAGATAACTTTTACAATCATTGTTTTTGGTTTTTACATTATTAGGCTTAATTGGACTGAATTGCTAAACATTGTTAATTTTCGGATTTTTCACTCTTCCTAATTTTTCTTGGAGAGCATAACTAGAGCTCAGATTTCAGATTTTGGTGATCTTATTTGTTCCTACAAAGATAAGGAAGAGACCCACAATTTCATATTTCCAAAGAATTATCAAATTATGCCAAAATCGAAGCTAAATTGATCCCGAGTTCTCTAGCACGGATTAGTGCGTAGCCTATGATGTTCCTTCACTTAAATGGGCCTAACTTTCTAATCTTAAGCCCAATTAAGGCATATGATACCTTGTTGGAAAGCTTATTCAGAGGCCCTTAATTTGGTCTAGGGTTAGGTCGGTATTAGAAAGAATAAATAGCAGTTTACAGCCGTACAAGCTAGAGAGAGAAGGAAATTAGACAACTTTTACAATCATTGTTTTTGGTTTTACATTATTGGGCTTTATTGCGCATAATTGCTAAACATTGTTAATTTTCGGATTTTTCACTCTTCCTGACCTTGTTGCCTTGTGCAGCATAACCAGGAGCTACGTATATCGAATTTTCGATGATCTTGCTGCCCCTAGAAAGATAAGGAAGAGACCACAATTTCGTGTGACCTACATATGATACCTTGTTTGGAAAGCTTATTCAGAGGCCCTTAATTTGGTCTAGGTTAGGTCGGATTAATAAGCATAAATAGCAGCTTTTACCGCACAAGCTAGACAGAGAAGGAAATTAGACAACTTTTACAATCATTGTTTTTGGTTTTACATTATTGGGCTTAATTGATTGAATTGCTAAACATTGTTAATTTTCGGATTTTTCACTCTTCCCGACTGTCTTGCGCAAGCATAACTAGAGCTACGTGATTTCAGATTTTGGTGATCTTGCTGTTCCCTACAAAGATAAGGAAGAGACCCACAATTTCATATTTCCAAAGAATTATCAAATTAGGCCAAAATCAAGGCTAAATTGGATCCCAGTTCTAGCACGATCAAGTCACACCATGATGTTCTTTCACATAAACGGGCCTAACTTTACTAATCTTAAGCCCAATTAAGGCATATGATACCGTGTTGGAAAGCTTATTCGAGGCCCTTAATTTGGTCTAGGGTTTGGTCGAGATTAAAAAGCATAAATATCCGTTTACAGCCGCACAAGCTAGAGAGAGAGGATATTAGACAACTTTTTACAATCATTGTTTTTGGTTTTACATTATTGGGCTTAATTGGGCATAATTGCTAAACTTTGTTAATTTTCTGATTTTTCACTCTTCCCGACCTTGCCGCCTTGTGCGCACTAGAAGTAGAGCTACGATATTGGATTTTGATGATCTTGCTGTCCCCAGAAAGATAAGGAAGAGACCTACAATTTCAGGTGACCTACATATGATACCTTTTGGAAAGCTTATTCGTAGGCCCTTAATTTGGTCTAGGGTTAGGACATGATTAATAAGCAAAAATAGCGCATAGTTCTACAAGCCCAGAGAGAGACGAAATTAGACAACTTTTACAATCATTGTTTTTGCTTTACATTATTGGGCTTAATTGCTAAACATTGTTATGTTTGGATTTTTCACTCTTCCCGACCTTGTTGCCTTGGGCAGAGCATAACTAGAGCTACAAATATCGGATTTTGATGATCTTATCGTCCCTAGCAAGATAAGGAAGGGACCTACAATTTCAGGTTCAAAAGAATTGTCAAATTATTCCAAAATCAAGGCTAAATTGGGTCCCGAGTTCTCTCGGCGCGGATCATGCGCCCTCTATGATGTTACTTCTCTTAAATGGGCCTAACTTACTCATCTTAAGCCCAATTAAGGCATATAATACCTTGTTGGAAAGCTTATTCAGAGGCCCTTAATTTGGTCTAGGTTAGGTCGGGATTAATAAGCATAAATAGCAGTTTACAGCCGCACAAACCAGAGAGAGACGGAAATTAGACAACTTTTACAATCATTGTTTTTGCTTTTACATTATCGGGCTTCATTGCTAAACATTGTTAATTTTCGGATTTTTCACTCTTCCCGACCCTTGCCTTGCGCAGAGCATAACTAGAGCTACCGATTTCGGATTTTGGTGATCTTGCTATCCCTAGAAAGATAAGGAAGGGACCTACAATATCAAGGTTCACAAGAATTGCCAAATTATTCCAAAATCAAGGCTAAATTGGGTCCCGAGTTCTCTGGCGCGGATCAGTGTGCCCTCCATGATGTTCCTTCACTTAAATGGGCCTAACTTACTCATCTTAAGCCCAATTAAGGCATATGATACCTTGTTGGAAAGCTTATTCAGAGGCCCTTAATTTGGTCTAGGGTTAGGTCGGGAATAAAACCATAAATAACAGTTTACAGCCGCACAAGCTAGAGAGATAAGGAAATTAGACAACTTTTATAATCATTATTTTTGGTTTTACATTATTGGGCTTAATTGGGTATAATTGCTAAACATTGTTAATGTTCGAATTTTTCACTCTTCCTGACCTTGTTGCCTTGTGCAGAGCATAACTAGAGCTACAAATTTCTGATTTTGATGATCTTGTTGTCCCTAGAAAGATAAGGGAAGGGACCTACAATTTCAGGTTCACAAGAATTGTCAAATTATTCCAAAATCAAGGCTAAATTGGGTCCCCGAGTTCTCAGCGCGGATCCCATGCGCATCCATGATATTCCTTCATTTAAATGGGCCTAACTTACTAATCTTAAGCCCAATTAAGGCATATGATATCTTGTTGGAAAGCTTATTCGAGGCCCCTTAATTTGGTTCAGGGTTAGGTCAGATTAAAAAGCATAAATAGCAGTTTACAGCCGCTGACAAGCTCGAGAGAGAAGGAAATTAGACAACTTTTACAATCATTGTTTTTGGTTTTACATTATTGGCCTTAATTGCTAAACATTGTTATGCTTCTGATTTTTCACTCTTCCCCGACCTTGTTGCCTTTGCGCAGAGCATAACTAGAGCTACATATTTCTGATTTTGGTTATCTTGCTGTCCCTAGAAAAATAAGGAAGGGACCTACAATTTCCAGATTTCATAAGAATTGTCAAATTATTCCAAAATCAAGGCTAAATTGGGTCCCGAGTTCTCCGGCACGGATCAATCTGCGCATCCATGATATTCCCTCACTTAAATGGGCCTAAATTTCTCATCTTAAGCCCAATTAAGGCATATGATACCTTGTGGAAAGCTTATTCAGAGGCCCTTAATTTGGTCTAGGGTTAGGCCTGATTAAAAAGCAAAAATAGCGGCTTACAGCCGCACAAGCCTGAGAGAGAAGGAAATTAGACAACTTTTACAATCATTGTTTTTGGTTTTACATTATTGGGCTTAATTGGGCTTAATTGCTAAACATTGTTAATTTTCAGATTTTTCACTCTTCCCGACCTTGTTACCTTGCGCAGAGCATAACTAGAGCTGCTGCATTCTGGATTTTGGTGATCTTGCGGTCCCAAGAAAGATAAGGAAGGGACCACAATTTCAGGTTAACAAGAATTGTCAAATTATTCCAAAATCTAGGCTAAATTGGGTCCCGAGTACTCATTTCTGGATCGTCACATGCATCCATGATACTCCTTCACTTAAATGGGCCTAACTTACTAATCTCCGTGCAAATTGAGGCATATGTTATCTTGTTGGAAAGCTTATTCAAATGCCCTTAATTTGGTCTAGGGTTAGGTCGATTAATAAGCAAAAATAGCAGTTTACAGCCGCACAATCCAGTGAGAGACGGAAATTAGACAACTTTTACAATCATTGTTTTTGCTTTTACATTATTGGGCATAATTGCTAAACATTGTTAATTTTCAGATTTTTCACTCTTCCTGACCTTGTTGCCTTGTGCAGAGCATAACTAGAGCTACTGATATCGGATTTTGATGATCTTGCTGTCCCTAGAAAGATAAGGAAGGGACCTACAATTTCAGGTTCACAAGAATTGTCAAATTATTCCAAAATCAAGGCTAAATTGGGTCCCGAGTTCTCTGGCGCGGATCAGTGCGCAGTCCATGATATTCCTTCACTTAAATGGGCCTAACTTACTCATCTTAAGCCCAATTAAGGCGTATGATACCTTGTTGGAAAGCTTATTCAGAGGCCCTTAATTTGATCTAGGGTTAGGTCAGGATTAAAAAGTAAAAATAGCAGTTTACAGCCGCACAAGCCAGAGAGAGACAGAAATTAGACAACTTTTACAATCATTGTTTTTGCATTTACATTATTGGGCTTAATTGGGCTTAATTGCTAAACATTGTTAATTTTCGGATTTTTCACTCGTCCTGACCTTGTTGCCTTGTGCAGAGCATAACTATAGCTACAGATATCGGATTTTGATGATCTTGCTGTCCCTAGAAAGATAAGGAAGGGACCTACAATTTCAGGTTCCAAATAATTGTCAAATTAGGCCAAAATCAAGGCTAAATTGGGTCCCGAGTACTCTGGCGCGGATCATGGCGACCCATGATGTTCCTTCACTTAAATGGGCCCGACTTACTAATCTTAAGCCCAATTAAGGCATATGATACCTTGTTGGAAAGCTTATTCAGAGGCCCTTAATTTGGTCAAGGGTTAGATCGGGATTAAAAAGCATAAATAGCAGATTGCAGCCGCACAAGCCAGAGAGAGATGGAAATTAGACAACTTTTACAATCATTGTTTTTGGTTTTACATTATTGGGCACTGCCCGCGCCAGGAGAATTCGGGACCCAATTTAGCCATGATTTTGGAATAATTTGACAATTCTTGTGAACCTGAAATTGTAGGTCCCTTCCTTATCTTTCGGGGACAAAGCAAGATCATCAAAATCCGATATCTGTAGCTCTAGTTTTGTTTGTGCACAAGGCAACAAGGTCGACGAGTGAAAAATCCGAAAATTAACAATGTTTAGCAATTATGCCCAATAATGTAAAAGCAAAAACAATGATTGTAAAAGTTGTCTAATTTCCTTTCTCTCTAGCTTGTGCGGCTGTGAACCGCTATTTATGATTTTTAATCCCGACCTAACCCTAGACCAAATGAAGGGCCTTTGAATAAGTTTCCAACAAGGTATCATATGCCTTAATTGGGCTTAAGATTAGTAAGTTAGGCCCATTTAGGTGAAGGAATATCATGGATCCATGACCGATCCGCGCGGAGTACTCGGGACCCAATTTAGCCTTGATTTTGGTCTAATTTGACAATTATTGTGACACCTGAAATTGTAGGTCCCTTCCTTATCTTTCTAGGGACAGCAAGATCACCAAAATCCGAAATCAGAAGCTCTAGTTATGCTATGCGCAAGGCAACAAGGTCAGGAAGAGTGAAAATTCTGAAAATTAACAATGTATAGCAATTAAGACCAATTAAGACCAATATTGTAAAAGCAAAAACAATGATTGTAAATGTTGTCTAATTTTCGCCTCTCTGGCTTGTGCGGCTGTAAACTGCTCTTTATGCTTTTTAATCCCGACCTAACTCTAGACCAAATTAAGGGCCTCTGAATAAGCTTTCCAACAAGGTATCATATGCCTTAATTGGGCTTAAGATTAGTAAGTTAGGCCCATTTAAATGAAGGAATATCCGGATCGCACGACGCTTCCTGCGCCAGAGAACTCGAACCCAATTTAGCCTTGATTTTGGAATAATTTGACAATTCTTGTGCATCTGAACCTGTAGGTCCCTTCCTTATCTTTCTAGGGACAGCAAGATCATCAAAACCGATATCTCGTAGCTCTAGTTATGCTTTGGCACAAGGCAACAAGGTCGGTGTTGTGACTCCGGCAAGTGTACCGGTCGTCGCAAGTAATAAAAACACGGTAAGATTCTACCGAGGTCGAACACAAGGATTGGGTTACCAATTCACCAAATTGTCAAGAAACCGATATGTTGGTTAGGCAATAGAAGGTGGTTGAGAGAAAGAGATTGAGATCGCAATTTCATGAATCAAATCAAATAACGCTACGGTGATTAAATTCAGAAATAAAGGCATCTAAGGTTTCGAATTCACCTACCCAATCATGCAAAGTACCCAAGTGATGATATTCTCCTCCCTAAGTTCAATTTTTTAATGTCAACCGGGACCCCTAAATTCTCCTAAATCCACTTCCGTGCTCATTAGGACGTATTCGATGATTTGAGTTAATTACTTGCTAAGTCTCTTAACCCTAATCTCGAATTCTATTAATTCTTGTTCCCTATAGGTTGCATCGATCTCCTACTCACTCTCGTGCAATACTGACCGATGTTCCCAATTCAAGTTCTAAAACGCGAATCGCCGCTAGGCCTCAACACGCTTAACTAGTCGATCACGCTAGCATATAATCGACACAATGAAAACAGAATTGGAAAATCATAATTGAATTAAAGGAGAGAGAGTTACATTACATGAACACTATGCCGCCATGGGTGGCTTCATCGATCCCCTAGACAAGAGGATTAGTTCCTCATGTCCGTAATAACGACGCACGTACAATCGGAATTCATCCTAACCCTAAGAATTAAGAGAAAAGAAAAGGAGAAGAAACCCCGAATAAGGATTACAAAAGATCTCTCGAAAATTCTGATCCAAAAAGTCCCCCTTTCTCGTTCCGATCCGCTCTATTTATAAGGAGGCCACGCGTCACGGCCGTGATGGCTATCACGGCCAGGCCGTGACGGCCGCTTCTCGGGCGCACTTGAATTCGAACTCGCGACGCCGGGGATGTCTCGCGACGCGAGCCCGCCTTTCACGGCCCATGATGTGAATCACGCGCCAGACCGTGGATGTTCTCCGCCTTGTGTGGATTTTGGGTCACGGCCGTGATACACATCACGGCTAGGCCGTGATGGTCTCCTGACTTGTTTGGCTTTTAGGTCAGGCATGTGATATACATCACGGCTTAGGCCGTGATGGTCTCTCGACTCGGTACTTTTCTCGAGTTCCACACCGCAACGCGAATGACGTCTCGCGACGCGAACCTTCCCTTTCACGCCCCGTGATGAGAATCACGGCTAGGCCGTGATGGTCTCTGTCTTCCCGGATCTTCAAACTATCGCGGGCGAGCCTTCCTCTCGCGGGCGAGAATCTCCGTAATGGCAATCTCCACTATTTCTTGACTTTCTTTAATTCTTAGAGCTTCACTTATGGACCTGAAAACAACACAAGCAACCACAAGCGTAATTCTATCCAAAATAACCTAAAAACTACACAAAAGACGCAAAACGAGTCAAAGTCCAACTTAGGAACAAAACAAGGCAAATTTGGGCGAAAACGAGAGTGAACTCGAATAAATTGGCACATAAACCCTAGTTCATCTAGTCATAAAACTAGATAAGTCAAAGGCTTATCAAAATACCCCAAACTTAAACCTTGCTTGTCCCCAAGCAAGCTAAAACTCAAAAACGACTCAAGACTTGGCAAACCTGAAAGATCTAATCAATTTCGCACAAATTTCATGCAACTTTACAAAACAATTTTTATTTTTTTTTTCCCCCCCCCCCCCCCCCCCTTTCATCAATGTAATCCCCACATTCATCTACTTTAAACAATTGAGAATTTATCAATCATGCCATCTTTATTCTAAGTTGAGGCTCAAAGATACACACAAAGGAAGATCACCTACTTCAAACAATTGCCTTCCTCACAAGGGCATTTAGTATTTCACTCATTGGCTCAAGTTTGTCTAGGCTATCAACTTTTCACTCACTTTCACATTCTAAGAGCACTTCCCATGAATTTGATTTTCATCTCAAACATAGTTCCCACGAAAACATGCATGCAACATCAATAGGTCTTTCCACGGTTGTAATGGGGCCTGGCTAAGGGTAGGATAATCAAAGGATAGAGGCTAAGTCCCTAGGATCAATGAGAGCATGAAACTAATATCACAACAATTGAATTCACTCTCATATTATTTTCTTCTTTGCAGTTGGTGGCTACACACCTCTTCCTTTTTATATTTATTTTTCTTTGCCCTTTTTGGCACATATTCAATGCTTTTTATCACCCATATTTTTTTTTCTTTTCAAGCCTTCGGCCCTTACTTCCGTTTTTATTTTTCTTAACTATGACTCATGAACTTGTAGCCACCCCAAACTTAGTTCCATAACAACATTTACCAAGCTAAAATTCCATACTCTCCTAAATCCTAGGATAGGGGAAAATCATGGTTTTTCTGAGTTAATGGCTTGTAATGTAAGGTCATGAAGAACAATAGGCTTCAAGGCTCAATGTGGCTAACTAGGGATCATTCATCGAGGTTGGTTCAATTTATGGCCAAGTAGTTAATTCAAAGAAAATTGCCTAAATCATTTGATGCAACATATAAACATGCAAACCATATAGAGATTCAAGCAAATTCGGGAAAGTGCAACTTACAGTGATTCACACATTCAAAAACAGAGTTGGAGGCTCAAATCCTCACCTGGACATTTTGCAAACTGTTTGACCGAGATACGATTCCTAGTGTGTGCACCCCCTCACCCCAAACTTATCATAAATCAAGCAATCATAATAAATCTCAAGGTTCAGTTTTCAATTTTTTAGTGGGGATAAACTTTTCTATTTTCAGAACCTAGGGGGAAATCATCAATGATCAAGTAATTCATGCAATCAATCATGCTCAATTCAATTAACATCCAACAAGCTTTCCGACACGACATTCATACAACAACTCTTGATCTTCTCAAATTATTCAAGAGTGACAACAAAAACAAAACAAAAAGCAAAAATAAAACAAAGGTTAAGAGAAGAGAGAGATACCTAGCTTGGGTTGCCTCCCAAGTAGCGCTTGTTTAACGTCTCGAGCCTGACTCAAGTCACCCCTAAGGGTTAATCCAGAAAAAACACTTGCTTTCCAGTTGGGATTGACTCCCCATGATAATGCTTCAACCTGTGCCCGTTCACCTTGAAATTGCCAGAGGTCCCTTCTAATTCCACTGCCCCATGGGGGAAGACTTGTAGGACCTTGTATGGTCCCGACCATCTTGATTTCAGCTTCCCAGGAAAGAGCCTCAACCTTGAATTATACACGACGCACCAATTGTCCGGGCTCAAACCTCCTAGGCAAGATGTGCTTGTCATGCCATGCCTTCGTCCACTCCTTGTAAATTCTTGCGTTCTCATAAGCTTGCATGCGGATTTCCGACAGCTCATTCAAGTCCAACAACCTCTTCTCACCGGCCTTTGTCAAGTCAAAGTTGAGCTCCCTAATTGCCCAATAAGATTTCTCCTCCAATTCCACCGGTAGGTGGCATGCCTTTCCGAACACCAAATTGTAGGGAGACCTTCCAATTGGAGTCTTGAAGGCAGTCCTATAAGCCCATAGAGCATCATCCAATTTCCTTGACCAGTCCTTCCGTGAGGAGTTGATCGGTTTCTCGAGAATGCGCTTCAACTCACGGTTAGATACCTCTGCTTGCCCATTTATTTGGGGGTGATAGGGAGTAGAGACTCTGTGCTTGACCCCATACTTCTCGAGGAGCTTATGCATTTGATTGTTACAGAAGTGGGATCCCCCATCACTGATCAACACTCTTGGAACCCCAAACCTCGAGAAGATATTGCGCCTCAAGAAATCCATGACTACCCGCGCATCATCTGTGGTTGTTGGGATTGCCTCCACCCATTTCGACACGTAGTCCACAGCCACCAAAATGTATTGGTAAGAGAAAGAGGGTGGGAATGGTCCCATGAAATCTATCCCCCACACATCAAAGAGCTCTACTGAGCATGCAATTCAAGGGGAGTTCATGCCGCTTAGAAATATTGCCAACCCTTTGGCAACGATCACGATTTTCAACAAAGGTGTAGACATCCTTGAAGAGCGTCGGCCAAAAGAAACCACTTTGAAGGATCTTTTCTGCAGTCTTCTTTTCCCCATAATGCCCACCATAATCCGAGCTATGACAATGCCACAACACGTTTCCGATTTGGTCATGGGGAATGCACCTCCCGAGGATCCCATCCGAGCACCGCTTGAAGAGATAGGGGTCCTCCCACACATAATATTTTGCATCCGAGAAGAACTTCTTTCTCTCGTTGATTAGTCCAACCTTACGGAACCACATTTGAAGACTTGAAGTTGGCCATATCCGTGAACCAAGGAGGGGAATTTTCAATAAGTGCAAACAGTTTTTCATCGAGAAACTCTTCCTTGATGTCTAACAATTCCTCCCCGTGTCGGGATTGACCAACCTAGATAAGTGGTCCGCCACCCCATTGTCGGATCCCTTCCTGTCCTTAATCTCGAGATCAAATTCCTGCAAAAGAAGAATCCACCGAATTAATCTAGGTTTGGCCTCTTGTTTTGTCATCAAGTGTTTTATGGCCGCATGATCGGTGAAAACCACAATCTTAGACCCCACGATGTAGGATCTAAACTTATCCAAAGCAAACACCACAAGAAGTAGTTCTTTTTCGGTGGTGGAATAATTAGCTTGTGCCTCATTCAAAACCTTACTTGCATAATAAATGACATGAGCTAATTTTTCCACCCTCCGCCTAAAAACAGCCCCCCCACCGCATAATCACTAGCATCACACATGATTTCAAATGGCAAATTCCAATTAGGTGCAGTGATTATGGGTGCGGTGACAAGCATATTTTTCAAAACAAGTGAAGGCATTTAAACAAGAATCATTAAAATCAAAGGATACATCCTTCACAAGAAGGTCGCAAAGCGGCCTTGCGATTTTGGAGAAGTCTTTGATGAATCTCCGGTAGAACCCGGCATGCCCAAAAAAACTCCTCACCCCCTTCACATTGGTTGGTGGGGGCAGCTTCTCAATCAACTCAATCTTCGCCCTGTCAACCTCAATCCCCCTTTGGGAGACTTTGTGCCCTAAGACTATACCTTCCTTGACCATGAAGTGGCATTTCTCCCGATTGAGCACAAGGTTAGTCTCTTGGCACCTTTTAAGCACCAAGGTCAAGTTCTTCAAACAGTTGTCATAGGATGTCCCAAAGACCGAGAAGTCATCCATGAACACCTCAATGCATCTCTCCACCGTGTCCGAGAAAATAGAGAGCATGCACCTTTGGAAAGTAGCGGGGCGTTGCACAATCCAAAGGGCATCCTCCCCGTAGGCAAAGACTCCATACGGACAAGTGAAAGCCGTCTTCTCTTGGTCTTGAGGATCCACCACAATCTGGTTATAGCCGGAGTAACCATCCAAGAAACAAGAGTACTCATATCCGGCTAACCTCTCAAGCATTTGATCTATGAAGGGAGAGGGAAGTGATCCTTCCTTGTTGCTTCATTTAATCTTCTGTAGTCGATGCACACTCTCCACCCCGTGATGGTTCTTGTGGGGATCAATTCATTGTTTTCATTGACCACCACGGTTGTTCCACCCTTCTTTGGGACCACATGAATCGGACTAACCCAGTTGCTATCCGAGATTGGGTAGATGATTCCCGGCATCTAAAAGCTTAATCACTTCCTTACGCACGGCTTCTTTCATGATGGGGTTTAGCCGTCTCTCGTGGTTGAACCACCGGCTTATAACCATCCTCCATCAAGATTTTATGCATGCATAGAGAAGGGCTTATACCTTTTAGGTCCGAAATCTTCCACCCAATGGCGGATTTGTGTTCCCTAAGAACTCTCAACAGCTTCTCCTCTTCATCCTTTTTCAAGGCATTGCTAATGATCACCGGATGTTGTCCCTCCTCCCCCAAGAATGCATACCTCAAGTGATTTGGGAGTTGTTTCAACTCCGGTGTCTTTCCATCTTCCTCATTGCCTTCCTTGTTGAGTTTCTCCTTTGCATATTCATCCCTTGGGAGACTTGGTAAGGCTTCCATCTGTTTCAAACATTCAAGATAGTCCTCATCCCCCAAGGGGTCTTCTTCCTCACTATCATCACCATGGGATTTTACCAACACTTGTGCAAGTGCAGAACCATGGGCTCCTCTAGTGGTCTCTTCCTTGACAATACCATCCACAAAATCCACCCGGACACTTCCGACCTCTCCACAGGGTGCTTCATTGCTTCAAAGACATTGAAGACTACATTCTCATCTTGCACGCGGAGGGTGAGCTTCCCCTTGTTGCACATCAATCAAAGCACGCCCTGTGGCCAAGAAAGGCCTCCCCAATATGAGAGGGATCTCGGCGTCTTCATCCATATCAAGCACCACAAAATCTGCCGGAAATATGAATTTGTCCACCTTCACTAGCAAGTCTTCGACAACCCCATAGGGGTATTTGATGGAGCGATCGGCCAGTTGGAGTGACATCCGTGTATCCTTGGCTTCCTTAATTCCCAACTTCTTCATCATGGAGAGGGGCATCAAGTTTATGCTTGCCCCTAGATCACATAATGCCTTCCCTATATTCATCTCCCCAATAGTACACGGTATCGAAAAGGAACCGGGATCCTTCAACTTTGGAGGGAGTTTTCTCTGAAGAATGGCACTACACTCCTCGGTCAAAGCAACCATCTCCTCATCCACAATTCTCCGCTTCTTGGTGAGAAGCTCCTTCATAAACCGGGCATACGATGGCATTTGTTCCAGGGCTTCCGCAAATGGGATGTTAATTTGAAGCTTGCGGAAGACATCAAGGAATCTGTTGAACTGTTTATCCTGTTGAGGCTTCTTCAATCTTTCCGGATATGGTACCTTCATGTAGGACGGGAGGTCCTTGGGCTCTACCCACTTCTTTCTACGGAACTCTTCATCTACAAGCTTTAACCTCCCTCCTTGCTCCGGTGCCTTACCTCTTTCTAACTCCTCTTCTTTCTCAGGTTGTTCTTCCTCAACATGTGTATGGTTCGAGACCTCAACTTCCGGAGAACTAGGTGCGCCCCTGTTAGATTCCAGCACTCTACCGCTTCTAGTGGTCACGGCATTGCACTGGCTCTTAGGGTTGTTCTTAGTGTCACCTGGGAGAGTGCCTGGAAGACGCTCATTCATTTGCTTCGCGAGCTGTGCTATTTGTGTCTCAAGATTCTGAATTGTCGACCCTGTATGAGTTGCCCACTTGTTAATGGCAGTATTTGTGTCGATTGACAACTTCTCCATTGCTGTATTCATCTTCTCAAAAGATGTGCCTGTAAAGGTTGACAACTTCTCAAAAGCCATCTCCCAAGGTTGTCTTCCACTATCTCGTCGATTGCAAATCGATTAGGCCCCGGAAGAGCCTGGCGAGTATCTGTCTTGTGAATTCCAATGTTCGGTCTCGAGAATCTGTTGAGGTTGTTGCCAATTCTGTTGCGGATGTTGTTGACCGGCTAGACCACCATTAACATCACTCCAAGCAAATCCCGGATGGTCTCTTCTCGTAGCCCCTATTCCGATTCCGATTGTTTCTCGATAGTTGTTCGGGGCACAGTGTCATAAAAGTTGTGGCATGAGTCCACATGTTCCTGAGGGAAGTTGAATGGACAGTTTCGAGTGTCATGATCTCCATTACAATTACCACAACCTGGAGGCATTCCCTCGTGTATCACATTAGCTTTCTTGTTCTCTGACAAAGCCGCCACTTGCATCTTCAATGATTTGACTTGCTCTAGAATGGCTTCCATTGTTCCAGCACTGACTCCACTTGAGTTTTCCCTACCACGGCTGTAATCATTATATGACATCTTCTCCAATAGTGCCCATCCATCCTCAGCTGATAAATATGAGAAAGAACCGCCAGCTGCGGCATCACAGTTCATCTGATAGCGTCCCCTCAACCCATTAAAGAAGTGCTGAACTTTTGAGACGGGGTCAAAGAACTCTGAAGGGCATCTTCTCAATAAGCCATTGTACCTCTCCCAAGCTTCATTATATGTTTCATCCTCTGTCTGCCTGAAAGATGTAACGGCTATTCTTGCTTGTGCCGCCTTCTGAGGAGGGAAATATTTGGTTAGGAACTTCTGTGCCATCTGCTCCCAAGTTCTGATGCTGTTCCTATCCAAACTGTCGACCCAATCGCGAGCGACATCCCTAAGAGAGAGAGGGAAAAGCCGCAAGCGAAACTCATCTTGTGAGACTCCTCTTGTCTTCTGTAAGTCACAGGCTTCAAGGAAGCGAGTGATGTGTCTATGCGGGTCTTGCTTGCCACTCCCATCAAACTGATTCTCCCGGAGCTGGAATGTGACACATGCTTCAACTCTGAAGGAGTCTGTGTTCAGGTTGCCCCTCACAATAGAAGAGTCACAATCTCCCAAGCTTGGTAGATCGTACTCAAAGAGAGGCTTGTAACGAGGAGGAGGAGGAGGAGGATTTTCTTCAGCCATGCCCTCTATTTTAATTGCTTCCAACCTCTTCCTTTCTCTGGCCTCTTTTCTTAATTGCCTCTCGGTCCTGGTGATCTCTGAATCGAATAGCACGTCCTCTTGTAGAAGAGTACCTCGCATACAAAAACAGGCAAAGACCAAGTGGAATCAAAGAAACAGAGAAAATAATAGCAATTAAATAAAAGAAAATAAAACTAAAAGTCGACTTAACTAAAACAGCCGAATTTCCTAAAAATTAGGAAAATTGGTTGTGCCAATCCCGACTATGGCGCCAAAAACTTGTTGTGACTCCGGCAAAAGTGTACCGGGTCGTCGTAAGTAATAAAAACACGGTAAGATTCTCACCGAGGTCGAACACAAGGATTGGGTTACCAATTCGACTAAATTGTCAAGAAATCCGATATGTTGGTTAAGCAATAGAAGGTGGTTGAGAGAAAGAGATTGAGATCGCAATTTCAAGAATCAAATCAAATAACGCTACGGTGATTAAATTCAGAAATAAAGGCATCTAAGGTTTCGAATTCACCTACCCAATCATGCAAAGTACCCAAGTGATGATATTCTCCTCCCTAAGTTCAATTTTTAATGTCAACCGGGACCCCTAAATTCTCCTAAATCCACTTCCGTGCTCATTAGGACGTATTCGATGATTTGAGTTAATTACTTGCTAAGTCTCTTAACCCTAATCTCGAATTCTATTAATTCTTGTTCCCTATAGGTTGCATCGATATCCTCCTCACTCTCGTGAAATAATAGACCGATGTTCCCAATTCAAGTTCTAAAACGCGAATCGCCGCTAGGCCTCAACACGCTTAACTAGTCGATCACGCTAGCATATAATCGACACAATGAAAACAGAATTGGAAAATCATAATTGAATTAAAGGAGAGAGAGTTACATTACATGAACACTATGCCGCCATGGGTGGCTTCATCGATCCCCTAGACAAGAGGATTAGTTCCTCATGTCCGTAACAACGACGTACGTACAATCGGAATTCATCCTAACCCTAAGAATTAAGAGAAAAGAAAAGGAGAAGAAACCCCCCGAATAAGGATTACAAAAGATCTCTCAAAATTCTGATCCAAAAAGTCCCCCCTTTTCGTTTTCGACCGCTCTATTTATAAGGAGGCAATGCGTCACGGCCGTGATGGCCATCACGGCCAGGCCGTGACGGCTTCTCCTTCTGGCGCAGTTCTGGAATTCGAACACTCGCGACGCGAAGGATGTCTCGCGACGCGAGCCCGCCTTTCACGGCCCATGATGTGAATCACGGCCAGACCGTGATGTTCTCTGCCTTGTGTGGATTTTGGGTCACGGCCGTGATACACATCACGGCTAGGCCGTGATGGTCTCTGACTTGTTTGGCTTTTAGGTCACGGCCGTGATATACATCACGGCTAGGCCGTGATGGTCTCTGACTCTGGTACTTTTCTGGAGTTCACACACTCGCGACGCGAATGACGTCTCGCGACGCGAACCTTCCTTTCACGCCCCGTGATGAGAATCACGGCTAGGCCGTGATGGTCTCTGTCTTCCCAGATCTTCAAACTATCGCGGGGCGAGCTTCCTCTCGCGGGGCGAGAATCTCCAGAATGCCAATCTCCACTATTTCTTGACTTTCTTTAATTCTTAGAGCTTCACTTATGGACCTGAAAACAACACAAGCAACCACAAGCGTAATTCTATCCAAAATAACCTAAAAACTACACAAAAGACGCAAAACGAGTCAAAGTCCAACTTAGGAACAAAACAAGGCAAATTTGGGCGAAAACGAGAGTGAACTCGAATAAATTGGCACATAAACCCTAGTTCATCTAGTCATAATAAGGGCCTTTGAATAAGCTTTCCAACAAGGTATCATATGCCTTAATTGGGCTTAATATTAGTAACTTAGGCCCATTTAGGTGAAGGAATATCATGGACTGCGCACTGATCCGCGCCAGAGTACTCGGGACCCAATATAGCCTTGATTTTGGTCTAATTTGACAATTATTGTGAAACCTAAAATTGTTGGTCTCTTCCTTATCTTTATAGGGACAGCAAGATCACCAAAATCCAAAATCTGCAGCTCTAGTTATGCTCTGCGCAAGGCAACAAGGTCAGGAAGAGTGAAAATTCCGAAAATTAACAATGTTTAGCAATTAAGACCAATTAAGGCCAATATTGTAAAAGCAAAAACAATGATTGTAAATGTTGTCTAATTTCCGTCTCTCTGGCTTGTGCGGCTGTAAACTGCTCTTTATGTTTTTTAATCCCGACCTAACCCTAGACCAAATTAAGGGCCTCTGAATAAGCTTTCCAACAAGGTATCATAGGCCTTAAATGGGCTTAAGATTAGTAAGTTAGGCCCATTTAAGTGAAGGAATATCATGGACTGCGCACTGATCCACGCCTGCAGAACTCGGGACCCAATTTAGCCTTGATTTTGGAATAATTTGACAATTCTTGTGAACCTGAAATTGTAGGTGCCTTCCTTATCTTTCTAGGGACAGCAAGATCATCAAAATCCGATATTTGTAGCTCTAGTTATGCTGTGCACAAGGCAACAAGATCAGGACGAGTGAAAAATCTGAAAATTAACAATGTTTAGCAATTATGCCCAATAATGTAAAAGCAAAAACAATGATTGTAAAAGTTGTCTAATTTGCTTCTCTCTCTAGCTTGTGCGGCTGTAAACTGCTATTTATGCTTTTTAATCCCGACCTAACCCTAGACCAAATTAAGGGCCTTTGAATAAGCTTTCCAACAAGGTATCATATGCCTTAATTGGGCTTAATATTAGTAACTTAGTCCCATTTAGGTGAAGGAATATCATGGACTGCGCACTGATCCGCGCCAGAGTACTCAGGACCCAATATAGCCTTGATTTTGGTCTAATTTGACAATTATTGTGAAACCTAAAATTCTTGGTCTCTTCCTTATCTTTATAGGGACAGCAAGATCACCAAAATCCAAAATCTGTAGCTCTAGTTATGCTCTGCGCAAGGCAACAAGGTCAGGAAGAGTGAAAATTCCGAAAATTAACAATGTTTAGCAATTAAGACCAATTAAGGCCAATATTGTAAAAGCAAAAACAATGATTGTAAATGTTGTCTAATTTCCGTCTCTCTGGCTTGTGCGGCTGTAAACTGCTCTTTATGCTTTTTAATCCCGACCTAACCCTAGACCAAATTAAGGGCCTCTGAATAAGCTTTCCAACAAGGTATCATAGGCCTTAAATGGGCTTAAGATTAGTAAGTTAGGCCCATTTAAGTGAAGGAATATCATGGACTGCGCACTGATCCGCGCCAGAGAACTCGGGACCCAATTTAGCCTTGATTTTGGAATAATTTGACAATTCTTGTGAACCTGAAATTGTAGGTGCCTTCCTTATCTTTCTAGGGACAGCAAGATCATCAAAATCCGATATTTGTAGCTCTAGTTATACTGTGCATAAGGCAACAAGGTCAGGACGAGTGAATAATCCGAAAATTAACAATGTTTAGCAATTATGCCCAATAATGTAAAAGCAAAAACAATGATTGTAAAAGTTGTCTAATTTGCTTCTCTCTCTAGCTTGTGCGGCTGTAAACTGCTATTTATGCTTTTTAATCCCGACCTAACCCTAGACCAAATTAAGGGCCTTTGAATAAGCTTTCCAACAAGGTATCATATGCCTTAATTGGGCTTAATATTAGTAACTTAGTCCCATTTAGGTGAAGGAATATCATGGACTGCGCACTGATCCGCGCCAGAGTACTCGGGACCCAATATAGCCTTGATTTTGGTCTAATTTGACAATTATTGTGAAACCTGAAATTATTGACCTCTTCCTTATCTTTATAGGGACAGCAAGATCACCAAAATCCGAAATCTGTAGCTCTAGTTATGCTCTGCGCAAGGCAACAAGGTCAGGAAGAGTGAAAATTCCGAAAATTAACAATGTTTAGCAATTAAGACCAATTAAGCCCAATATTGTAAAAGCAAAAACAATGATTGTAAATGTTGTCTAAATTCCGTCGCTCTGGCTTGTGCGGCTGTAAACTGCTCTTCATGCTTTTTAATCCCGACCTAACCCTTGACCAAATTAAGGGCCTCTGAATAAGCTTTCCAACAAGGTATCATATGCCTTAATTGGGCTTAAGATTAGTAAGTTAGGCCCATTTACGTGAAGGAATATCATGGATCGTGCACTGATCCGCGCCAGAGAACTCGGGACCCAATTTAGCCTTGATTTTGGAATAATTTGACAATTCTTGTGAACCTGAAATTGTAGGTCCCTTCCTTATCTTTCTAGGGACAACAAGATCATCAAAATCCGATATTTGTAGCTCTAGTTATGCTGTGCACAAGGCAACAAGGTCAGGACGAGTGAAAAATCCGAAAATTAACAATGTTTAGCAATTATGCCCAATAATGTAAAAGCAAAAACAATGATTGTAAAAGTTGTCTAATTTCCTTCTCTATCTAGCTTGTGCGGCTCAAACTCGCTATTTATGCTTTTTAATCCCGACCTAACCCTAGACCAAATTAAGGGCCTTTGAATAAGTTTCCAACAAGGTATCATATGCCTTAATTGGGCTTAAGATTAGTAAGTTAGGCCCATTTAGGTGAAGGAATATCATGGACTGCGCACTGATCCGCGCCAGAGTACTCGGGACCCAATTTAGCCTTGATTTTGGTCTAATTTGACAATTATTGTGAAACCTGAAATTGTTGGTCTCTTCCTTATCTTTCTAGGGACATCTAGATCACCAAAATCCGAAATCTGTAGCTCTAGTTATGCTCTGCGCAAGGAAACAAGGTCAGGAAGAGGTAAAAATCCAAAAATTAACAATGTTTAGCAATTAAGACCAATTAAGCCCAATATTGTAAAAGCAAAAACAATGATTGTAAAATTTGTCTAATTTCCATCTCTCTCTGGCTTGTGCTGCTGTAAACTGCTCTTTATGCTTTTTAATCCCAACCTAACCCTAGACGAAATTAAGGGCCTCTGAATAAGCTTTCCAACAATGTATCATATGCCTTAATTGGGCTTAAGATTAGTAAGTTAGGCCCATTTAAGTGAAGGAATATCATGGACTGCGCACTGATCCGCGCCAGAGAACTCGGGACCCAATTTAGCCTTGATTTTGGTATAATTTGACAATTCTTGTGAACCTGAAATTGTAGGTCCCTTCCTTATCTTTCTAGGGACAGCAAGATCATCAAAATCCGATATCTGTAGCTCAAGTTATGCTCTGCGCAAGGCAACAAGGTCAGGAAGAGTGAAAAATCCGAAAATTAACAATGTTTACCAATTATGCCCAATAATGTAAAAGTAAAAACAATGATTGTAAAAGTTGTCTAATTTCCGTCTCTCTCTGGCTTGTGAGGCTGTAAACTGCTATTTATGCTTATTAATCTTGACCTAACCCTATACCAAATTAAGGGCCCCTGAATAAGCTTTCAAACAAGGTATCATATGCCACAATTGGGATTAAGATTAGTAAGTTGGGCCCATTTAAGTGAAGGAACATGATGGACTGTGCACTAATCTGCGCCAGAGAACTCGGGACCCAATTTAGCCTTGATTTTGGCCTAATTTGACAATTCTTGAGAAACCTGAAATTGTAGGACTCTTCCTTATCTTTCCAGGGACAGAAAGATCACCAAAATCCGATATCTGTAGCTCTAGTTATGTTCTGCGCATGGCAACAAGGTCAGGATGAGTGAAAAATCCGAAAATTAACAATGTTTAGCAATTAAGCCCAATTAAGCCCAATAATGTAAAACCAAAAACAATGATTGTAAAAGTTGTCTAATTTCGTTGTCTCTCGGCTTGTGTGGTCAGTAAACCGCTATTTATGCTTATTAATCGAGATTTTGGTGATCTTCTTCTTGTCCCTAGAAAGATAAGGAAATTACCCAATTTTTACAATCTTTTTTTTTGGTTTTACTTTTTTGGGCTTATTTGCTAATTATTTTTAATTTTCGGATTTTTCACTCTTCCTGACCTTGTTGCCTTGCGCAGAGCATAACTAGAGCTACAGATATCGGATTTGGGTAATCTTGTTGTCCCTAGAAAGAATTAGGCAAAAATCAAGGCTAAACTGGGTCCCGAGTTCTCTGGCGTGGATCAGTGCACAGCCCATGATGTTCCTTCACTTAAATGGGCCTAACTTACTCATCTTAAGCCCAATTAAGGCATATGATACCTTGTTGGAAAGCAAATTCAGAGGCCCTTATACATTGGGCTTTACAATTAAATCCGATGTTCCGATACCTAAGTGGGCCTAATGGACTTGTTTGATCCTAATAGAGCCCAAATTGACTTTTAGGTCAATAGGACCTAACTTGGCCAATTTGTACTTCTTTGGTCCTGTTGGAGCCCAAATGGACTTGTTTGATCCTAATAGAGCCCAACTGGACATTTAGGTCATATAGGACCTAACTGGGCCAATTTGTACTTCTTTGGTCTATTGGATCCCAAATGGACTTGTTTGATCCTAATAGAGCCCAAATGGACTTTTTTGGTCTTATAGGATCTCACTGGGCCAATTTGTACTTCTTTGGTCCTATTGGAGCACAAATGGACTTGTTTGATCCTAATAGAGCCAAAATGCACTTTTTAGGTCATATAGGACCTAACTGGGCCAATTTGTACTTCTTTGGTCCTATTGGAGCCCAAATGGACTTGTTTGATCCTAATAGAGCCCAAATGGACTTTTTAGGTCATATAGGACCTAACTGGGCCAATTTGTACTTCTATGGTGCTATTGGAGCCCAAATGGACTTGTTTGATCCTAATAGAGCCCAAATGGACTTTTTAGGTCATATAGGACCTAGCTGGGCCAATTTGTACTTCTTTGGTCCTATTGGAGCCCAAATGGACTTGTTTGATCCTAATAGAGCCAAAATACACTTTTTAGGTCATATAGGACCTATTATGTCAGGTTTCACAAGAATTGTCGAATTAGACCAAATTCAAGGCTAAATTGGGTCCCGAGTTCTCTGGCGCGGATCAGTGCGCAGTCCATGATGTTCCTTCACTTAAATGAGCCTAACTTACTAATCTTAAGCCCAATTAAGGCATATGATACCTTGTTGGAAAGCTTATTGATCAGCCGCTGGCTCATCTAGTTTTATAGCTAGTGTGACCGTGGTTTTGTGCTTATTTTATATCATTTTCACCCAAATTAGACTTGATTTTCTTTAAGCAGCATTTTGAGTCTGTAAATTGTTTTTAGGTTAATTTAGTTGATTTAGAGTGAATAAAGTACTTACTGTTATTTCTTATTTTCAGGTTAATAAAAAGAAATAAATCTGGAGCTTTCGCCCCGCGAAAAGGCCTTCGCCCCGCGAACCAGAAGGAGACTGTTCCAGAAGTTACCAACCATTCTGTCTCGCCCCGCGAACACCTGACTCGCCTCGCGAGTAATCCAACCCTGGAAGACCAGAAGCCATCACGGCTTGCGCATGTTGAAGGTCACGGGCGTTACAGTTTGGAACTTGAAGAGTCTCGCCTCGCGAAGAGAAGCTCGCCTCGCTAAAATACCAAAAGTTGAAGACTGTTCGCATTATTCGCCTCGCGAAGGTGTGCTCGCCTCGCAAGCTAGCTGATTCCAGAAAGTTGTATATAATCCTGCTTGAAGGCAAAACTGAGTAGTTAGTCTTAGTTAGTTTTAGTTAGTCAGTAGTAGTAGTTTCAGTAGTTTATTTTCTTTTCTTTTCTTTTGTGTCTCTTTTGTAATGGAGAACTAGTCTCCTTGGTTAATCTACTGGGATTGGTTTCCATTTACATTTGAGGTTCTGTATTTCCTGTTTTCATTTGCTTTTCTCTCTTCAATGCGATGCTATATGTTTCTGTTTGTTTAATTCAGGAGTGTATAGTGTTGTGTTGATTCATTTCAGTGATGCTATGTTCCTATACTTAATCGCGTTTGTTTAATTCGCGTGCGTTCATTCATGTTCATTTAGTTCATGAGGGCTTAACCCCGTTTGTTTAATTCGGGAATAGGAACATGTATCTGTAGTAGAGATTTCGTTTGTTAATTGTTGCTACAACTGAAAGGGGATTAGAATCCGCTTAGGGCTTGGAATTGCATGAACCGATGATAGTGGGAAACCGAGAACAGTAGGTTAATCGCTTTAGTTATTTGTTAATCTCTTAAACTGCTCTGTTTTCTTACTATGTTTTTGTTTTGTTTCTTTATTTTAGTTTCAAACTCAAACCCCCCAAAAATCTGACTTTTCCTGACTTTTCTGTTAACAACAACACTCAAGAGTCCTTGTGAGACGACATCCGAGTTGTCGCCCTAAACTACAGTTTTAAAAACCGCTCGTTCTTTTTGGCGCGTGTGCGACAACGCGATCAAAAATTGGCGCCGTTGCCGGGGACTCTTGTTGTTATTAACAGTTAAAAAAAAAACAAAACAAAACAAAAACAAAAACAAAAAAAACAAAAACAAAAAAAAAACTCTTTGCTGAATTAGTTTTGAATGCTTTGTCTGGTTGTGAATCTTAGTGCTTTCCATGGAGAATTACATGTATGGTTATATGCCTAATGTTAATTATGAACCACCATGCATATATTATCCTGATTTTGCTGGTTTAATGCACTGGTTGCCATTGTTTAGTGGTCTTGCAGGTGAGAATCCGCAGGAGCATCTGAGGGAATTCCAGATTGCTTGTTCTATAATGCTAAGACCTGAAGGAATAATAGAAGACCACATCAAGATGGAAGCTTTCCAGCTCTCACTTGAAGGCGCTGCGAGGGATTGGTTGTATTGTCTTGATGAGAATTCCATCTCAACCTGGTTTGATTTGAAGGAAGCCTTCCTGTTTAGATACTATCCTGCCTTCAGAGCTGCATCAATTAGGTACAGCGTTCCTGACCTCTCCACTGATGCGTACCACACCACCCAAGTGACCATTTCTGCACCTTCCGAACCTTCCCTAGAGGACCTGTTCAAGCAAATGGCTGCACATATAACTGCACAAATGGAAGGAATGATACAACAAATGGCAGAGAACAATCAGCGGATGGCAGAACAAAATCTTGAATCCCAACAGAAGGGAGAAGCTGAATCTCAGAAGTTGTCCATTCTAATTGATCAAATTGTCGCCAACTCGACTGCACTGCTAACTCCACATCCCCTCGAAGAACATACAGATTCACAAGATATTCCTGACAATACCTCTGAGGATGATTTTGATAATACTTCTGTTGATGAACTGTGTGTTGAATCCCCTGATTCTATCTATTATAATTCATGTGTTGATTGTTATTGTACTGACACTGCTTTGTGTATAGAATGTTTTGTCGAAAGGTATGAAGAGCAAAGCATCCATATGGAACAGGAGACAGATGAGGTTGAGGGCCATGTTCATATAGAAAATGAGGATCAAGAGGACATCTGCTTCACTGTGCTTGAGGATGATGAAGAACCTTTGGGAGTAGAGGATTCAATTAAATCAAATACATGTGTTGAAAGTAATGGGGTGGATGCACTGTGTGATGAATTTCCAGACATTTTAGCCTTTACTGATTCAGTTTATTGTAATATATGTACTGACTCTACTAACACTAACCTTTGTGTGGTGTGTGCTGAAATTGCTGCATGTATAGCAGGTGATAAATTTGTTAGTGCATTGAATGAAGAACGTGCAGGAGTTGAAGCAGCACCGGTAACCGTTTCTACCTGTTTGCCACCTCCCCCTGTGGAACCAAAAGCTCTAGATTTTGCACCCTTGGATTCTGCACCATGGCCAGTCCAAGAGGTTGAGCCCCACTTTTATTGGGGAGACTTTGTAGACAAAGAGGTCCACTGTGACCCGATAGGGAGTGAGAAGTCCGCCGCACTCGGCGAGGTCATCATAATTGTCAAGTGCTCACCTCCGTATCAAGGCTGCGAGTTAGGGAAGCTTGGAATGAACTTCCTTCCTTTGGCTACCACGTGGGACTTATGCTACAAGCAGTGGGATCCTGGTGGAACCGCCCCTCAATGAGTTTTCTTAACCCTTACCCTTTTTAATTTTCTTTTCCTTGCTTTATTTCTGTTTTGTTTTCAATAAAGCTCCTGAATAATTTGAGAAGCTCAGGAGTTGTGTTTGTGTCTTGGTTATGGCAAGTTTGTTGGATTTGATTAATTTTGTATAGATTGATTGCATGTTATGTGATGATTCCCCCTAGGATTTGAGATTTTGAAATTTGATCCCCACTTGAAAATTTGAAAACTGAACTTTGAGATATTTTGTTGTGATGGCATGATTTATGATAAGTTTGGGGTGATGGGAAGCACACACTAGGGATAGAATCTCTTTCAAATAATTTGCAAAAATGTCCAGGTGAGGATTTGAGCCTCCAACATGTTTTGAACTGTGTGAAATCACTTTTAAGTTGCACTTTCCCGAATTTTCTTGAATCTCTTTCTGATTTGCATGTCTATGTGTTTGCTTCAAATGATTTAGGCAGATTTTCTTTGTAAATAACTACTTGGCCTAAAAATAACCATCCCTTATGCATGTTCCATAGTTAGCCCATTTGAGCCTGATTAGCCTGTTAATTCTTGTTAACCTTATGTTATGAGCCTAAAATCTGAAAAACCATGTTAACCCAATCTTAGGATTAGGAGAGCATGGATCCTTAGCAAGAGAATGGTTGCAAGAAACTAAGTTTGGGGTGGCTACAAGAATGTGACATTCTGGGATTGAAAAAAAAAAATATATATAATAAAAAGGTTGGAGCCAAAAAAAAAAAAAAAAGAAAAGAAAAGAAAAGAAAAATAAATAAATAAAATAGAAAAAAATTTTTTGTCAAAAAGGCTATTTGAATAAAAAGGCTATAGTCACCCAAGGCAAATGAAAAATGAAGAAAGGAACTTGAGTGGAAATTCTATGTATCAAAAGTTTCATGCTCTCTTAGTTCCTAGGGTCTTCAGCCTAGTTCCTTTGTATATCCTACCTTTAGCCAGGCCCCATTACAACCCATAAAAGACCTGTTGATGTGGCATGCATGTTTTCTGTGGGAATCATTTTGAGATGAAAATCAAATTTGTGGGAAGTGTTCTTAAAAGTGAAACTGAGTGAAATGTTGACAGCCTGACAAAAATTGAGCGTTTGAGTGAACACAAATTTCCCTTGTGAGGAAGGTAGTTGTTTGAATTTGGTGATCTCTCTTTTGTGTGTAACTTGGATCCCCTGCTTAGAGTAATGATTGTTTGAATGATGGAATACTCAATTGTTTAGAATAAATGATTGTGGGGATTGCTTTGTTTGAAAGGGGGGAACATTGAAGGAAAAATTGTTTTGATGAAATATTGCTTGAAATTTATGCAAAGTTGATTGAATCCTTAAGCTTTCCATGTTTTGCCATGTCTTGAGTCTTTTTAAGTTTTTGAGTTTTAGTTTGCTTGGGGACAAGCAAAGTTTAAGTTTGGGGTATTTTGATCATCCGCTGGCTCATCTAGTTTTATAGCTAGTATGACCGTGGTTTTGTGCTTATTTTATATCATTTTCACCCAAATTAGACTTGATTGTCTTTAAGCAGCATTTTGAGTCTGTAAAGTGTTTTTAGGTTAATTTAGTTGATTTAGAGTGAATAAAGTACTTACTGTTATTTCTTATTTTCAGGTTAATAAAAAGAAATAAATCTGGAGCTTTCGCCCCGCGAAAAGGCCTTCGCCCCGCGAACCAGAAGGAGACTGTTCCAGAAATTGCCAACCATTCTGTCTCGCCCCGCGAACACCTGACTCGCCTCGCGAGTAATCCAACCCTGGAAGACCAGAAGCCATCACGGCTTGTGCATGTTGAAGGTCACGGGCGTTACAGTTTGGAACTTGAAGAGTCTCGCCTCGCGAAGAGAAGCTCGCCTCGCGAGAATACCAAAAGCTGAAGACTGTTCGCATTATTCACCTCGCGAAGGTGTGCTCGCCTCGCGAGCTAGCTGATTCCAGAAAGTTGTATATAAGCCTGCTTGAAGGCAAAACTGAGTAGTTAGTCTTAGTTAGTTTTAGTTAGTCAGTAGTAGTAGTTTCAGTAGTTTATTTTCTTTTCTTTTCTTTTTTTGTCTCTTTTGTAATGGAGAACTAGTCTCCTTGGTTAATCTACTGGGATTGGTTTCCATTTACATTTGAGGTTCTGTATTTCCTGTTTTCATTTGCTTTTCTCTCTTCAATGCGATGCTATATGTTTCTGTTTGTTTAATTCAGGAGTGTATAGTGTTGTGTTGATTCATTTCAGTGATGCTATGTTCCTATACTTAATCGCGTTTGTTTAATTCGCGTGCGTTCATTCATGTTCATTTAGTTCATGAGGGCTTAACCCCGTTTGTTTAATTCGGGAATAGGAACATGTATCCGTAGTAGCGATTTCATTTGTTAATTGTTGCTACAACTGAAAGGGGATTAGAATCCGCTTAGGGCTTGGAATTGCATGAACCGATGATAGTGGGAAACCGAGAATAGTAGGTTAATCGCTTTAGTTATTTGTTAATCTCTTAAACTGCTCTGTTTTCTTACTCTGTTTTTGTTTTGTTTCTTTATTTTAGTTTCAAACTCAAACCCCCCAAAAATATGACTTTTCCTGACTTTTCTGTTAACAACAACACTAAAGAGTCCTTGTGAGACGACATCCGAGTTGTCGCCTTAAACTACAGTTTTAAAAACCGCTCATTCTTTTTGGCGCGTGTGCGACAGCGCGATCACTTATTCAGAGGCCCTTAATTTGGTCTAGGGTTAGGTCGGGATTAAATAGCATAAATAGCAGTTTCTGACCGCACAAGCTAGAGAGAGAAGGAAATTAGATAACTTTTACAATCATTGTTTTTGGTTTTACATTATTGGGCTTAATTGGACTTAATTGCTAAACATAGTTAATTTTCGGATTTTTCACTCAACCCAGTCTTGTTGCCATGCGCAGAGCATAACTAGAGCTACAGATTTCGGATTTTGGTGATCTTGTTGTCCCCTGGAAAGATAAGGAAGGGACCTACAATTTCAGGTTCACAAGAATTGTCAAATTATTCCAAAATCAAGGCTAAATTGGGTCACGAGTACTGCGGCGCGGATCAGTGTGCAATCCATGATATTCCTTCACTTAAATGGGCCTAACTTACTAATCTTAAGCCCAATTAAGGCATATGATACCCAGTTGGAAAGCTTATTCAGAGGCCCTAAATTTGGTCTTGGGTTAGGTCGGGATTAAAAAGCATAAATAGCAGTTTACAGCCACACAAGCTAGAGAGAGAAGGAAATTAGACAACTTTTACAATCATTGTTTTTGGTTTTACATTATTGGGCTTAATTGGGATAAATTGCTAAACATTGTGAATTTTCGGATTTTTCACTCTTCCTGACCTTGTTGCCTTGCGCAGAGCATAACTAGAGCTACAGATTTCAGATTTTGGTGATCTTGCTGTCCCTAGAAAGATAAGGAAGGGACCTACAATTTCAGGTTCACAAGAATTGTCAAATTATTCAAAAATCAAGGCTAAATTGGGTCTCGAGTTCTCTGGCGCGGATCAGTGCGCAGTCCATGATATTCCTTCACTTAAATGGGCCTAACTTTATAATCTTAAGCCCAATTAAGGCATATGATACCTTGTTGGAAAGCTTATTCAGAGGCCCTTAATTTGGCCTAGGGTTAGGTCGGGATTAAAAAGCATAAATAGCAGTTTACTGCAGCACAAGATAGAGAGAGAAAGAAATTACCCAACTTTTACAATCATTGTTTTTGGTTTTACATTATTGGGCTTAACTGGGCTTAATTGCAAAACATTGTTAATTTTCGGATTTTTCACTCTTCCCGACCTTGTTGCCTTGCGCAGAGCATCACTAGAGCTACAGATTTCGGATTTTGGTGATCTTGCTGTCCCTGGAAAGATAAGGAATGGACCAACAATTACATGTTCACAAGAATTGTCAAATTCGACCAAAATCAAGGCTAAATTGGGTCCCGAGTACTCTGGCGCGGATCAGTGCGCAGTCCATGATATTCCTTCACTTAAATGGGCCTAACTTACTAATCTTAAGCCCAATTATGGAAAATGATACCTTGTTGGAAAGCTTATTCAGAGGCCCTTAATTTGGTCTAGGGTTAGGTCAGGATTAATAAGCAAAAATAGCAGTTTACAGCCGCAAAAGCCAGAGAGAGAGGGAAATTAGACAACTTTTACAATCATTGTTTTTGCTTTTACATTATTGGGCCTAATTGCTAAACATTGTTAATTTTCGGATTTTTCACACTTCCTGACCTTGTTGCCTTGTACAGAGCATAACTAGAGCTACAGATATCGGATTTTGATGATCTTGCTGTCCCTAGAAGATAAGGAAGGGACCTACAATTTCTGGTTCACAAGAATTGTCAAATTATTCCAAAATCAAGGCTAAATTGGGTCCCGAGTTCTCTGACGCGGATCAGTGCGCAGTCCATGATATTCCTTCACTTAAATGGGCCTAACTTACTAATCTTAAGCCCAATTAAGGCATATGATACCTTGTATGTAAAAGCTTATTCAGAGGCCCTTAATTTGGTCTAGGGTTAGGTCGGGATTAAAAAGCATAAATAGCAGTTTACATTGTTAATTTTCGGATTTTTCACTCTTCCTGACCTTGTTGCATTGCGCGGAGCATAACTAGAGCTACAGATTTCGGATTTCGGTGATCTTGCTGTTCCTAGAAAGATAAGGAAGAGACCTCAATTTCAGGTTTCACAAGAATTGTCAAATTAGGAAAAAATCAAGGCTAAATTGGGTCCCGAGTTCTCTGGCGCGGATCAGTGCGCAGCCCATGATGTTCCTTCACTTAAATGGGCCTACTTAATCATCTTAGGCCCAATTAAGGCATACGATACCTTGTTGGAAAGCTTATTCAGAGGCACTTAATTTGACAACTTTTACAATCATTGCTTTTGCTTTTATATTATTGGGATCAAACAAGTGCATTTGGCGCGGATCAGTGCGCAGTCCATGATGTTAGGAAGAGGCCGACAATTTCATATTTCAAAAGAATTATCAAATTAGGCCAAAATCAAGGCTAAATTGGATCCCGAGTTCTCTAGCACGGATCAGTGCGCAGTCCATGATGTTCCTTCAATTAAATGGACCTAACTTACTAATCTTAAGCCCAATTAAGGCATATGAAACCTTGTTGGAAAGCTTATTCAGAGGCCCTTAATTTGGTCTAGGGTTAGGTCAGGATTAATAAACAAAAATAGCAGTTTATAGCTGCACAACCCAGAGAGAGACGAAAATTAGACAACCTTTACAATCATTGTTTTTGCTTTTACATTATTGGGCATAATTGCTAACCATTGTTAATTTTCAGATTTTTCACTCTTCCTGACCTTGTTGCCTTGTGCAGAGCATAACTAGAGCTACAGATATCGGATTTTGATGATCTTGCTGTTCCTAGAAAGATAAGGAAGGGACCTACAATTTCAGGTTCACAAGAATTGTCAAATTTTTCCAAAATCAAGGCTAAATTGGGTCCCGAGTTCTCTTGCGCGGATCGATCTGTGATCCATGATATTCCTTCACATAAATGGGCCTAACTTACTAATCTTAATCCCAATTAAGGCATATGATACCTTGTTGGAAAGCTTATTCAGAGACCCTTAATTTGGTCTAGGGTTAGGTCGGGATTAAAAAGCATAAATAGCAGTTTACAGCCGCACAAGCTAGAGAGAGAAGGAAATTAGACAACTTTTACAATCATTGTTTTTGGTTTTACATTATTGGGCTTAATTGGGCATAATTGCTAAACATTGTTAATTTTCGGATTTTTCACTCTTCCTGACCTTGTTGCCTTGCGCAGAGCATAACTAGAGCTACAGATTTCGGATTTTGGTGATCTTGCTGTCCCTAGAAAGATAAGGAAAAGACCAACAATTTCAGGTGTCACAATAATTGTCAAATTATGCCAAAATCAAGGCTAAATTGGGTCCCGAGTTCTTTGGCGCGGATCAGTGCGCAGTCCATGATATTCTTTCACTTAAATGGGCCTAACTTACTAATCTTAAGCCCAATTAAGGCATATGATACCTTGTTGGTAAAAGCTTATTCAAAGGCCCTTAATTTGGTCTAGGGTTAAGTCGGGATTAAAAAGCATTAATAGCAGTTTACAGCCGCACAAGCTAGAGAGAGAACGAAATTAGACAACTTTTACAATCATTGTTTTTGGTTTTACATTATTGGGCTTAATTGGGCTTAATTGCTAAACATTGTTAATTTTCGGATTTTTCACTCTTCCTGACCTTGTTGCCTTGCGCAGAGCATAACTAGATGTACAGATTTCGGATTTTGGTGATCTTGTTGTCCCTAGAAAGATATGGAAGAGACCAACAATTTCAGGTGTCACAATAATTGTCAAATTAGACCAAAATCAAGGCTAAATTGGGTCCCGAGTACTCTGGCGCGGATCAGTGCGCCGTCCATGATATTCCTTCACTTAAATGGGCCAAAATTACTAATCTTAAGCCCAATTAAGGCATATGATACCTTGTTAGAAAGCTTATTCAGAGACCCTTAATTAGACCAAAATCAAGGCTAAATTGGGTCCCGAGTACTCTGGCGCGGATCAGTGGGCAGTCCATGATGTTCCTTCACTTAAATGGGCCTAACTTACTCATCTTTAGCCCAATTAAGGCATATGATACCTTGTTGGAAAGCTTATTCAGAGGCCCTTAATTTGGTCTAGGGTTAGGTCAGCATTATTAAGCATAAATAGCAGTTTACGGCCGCACAAGCCAGAGAGAGACGAAAATTAGACAACTTTTACAATCATTATTTTTGCTTTTATATTATTGGGCTTAATTGCTAAACATTGTTAATTTTCGGATTTTTCACTCATCCTGACCTGGTTACCTTGCGCAGAGCATAACTAGAGCTGCAGATATCGGATTTTGGTGATCTTGCTGTCCCTAGAAAGATAAGGAAGAGACCTACAATTTCAGGAATTGTCAAATTAGGCAAAAATCAAGGCTAAATTGGGTCTCGAGTTCTCTGGCGCGGATCGAGTCGTGAGCCCATGATGTTCCTTCACTTAAATGGGCCTAACTTACTCATCTTAGGCCCAATTAAGGCATATGATACCTTGTTGGAAAGCTTATTCAGAGGCACTTAATTTGCTCAAGGGTTATGTCAGGATTAATAAGCATAAATAGCAGTTTACAACCGCACAAGCCAGAGAGAGACGAAAATTTGACAACTTTTAAAATCATTGTTTTTGCTTTTACATTATTGGGCTTAATTGGGCTTAATTGCTAAACATTGTTAATTTTCAGTTTTTCACTCATCCTGACCTTGTTGCCTTTCGCAGAGCATAACTAGAGCTACAGATACCGGATTTTAGTGATCTTGTTTTCCCTAGAAAGATGAGGAAGAGACCCAAAATTTCATATTTCCAAAGAATTATCAAATTAGGCCAAAATCAAGGCTAAATTGGATCCCGAGTTCTCTAGCACGGATCAGAGGGAGAACATGATATTCCTTCACTTAAATGGCCCTAACTTACTAATCTTAAACCCAATTGAGGCATATGATACCTTGTTGGAATGCTTATTCAGAGGCCCTTAATTTGGTCTAGGGTTAGGTCAGGATTAAAAAGCATAAATAGTAGTTTACAGCCGCACAAGCTAGAGAGAGAAGGAAATTAGACAACTTTTACAATCATTGTTTTTGGTTTTACATTATTGGGCTTTATAGGGCTCAATTGCTAAACATTGTTAATTTTCGGATTTTTCACTCTTCCTGACCTTGTTGCCATGCGCAGAGCATAACTAGAGCTACAGATATCGGATTTTGGTGATCTTGCTGTCCCTAGAAAGATAAGGAAGACAACTTTTACAATCATTGTTTTTGGTTTTACATTATTGGGCTTACTTGGACTTAATTTCTAAACATTGTTAATTTTCGGTTTTTTCACTCTTCCCGACCTTGTTGCCTTGCGCAGAGCATAACTAGAGCTACAGATTTCGGATTTTGGTGATCTTGCTGTCCCTGGAAAGATAAGGAAGGGACCAACAATTTCATGTTCACAAGAATTGTCAAATTCGACCAAAATCAAGGCTAAATTGGGTCCCGAGTACACTGGCGCGGATCAGTGTGCAGTCCATGATATTCCTTCACTTAAATGGGCCTAACTTACTAATCTTAAGCCCAATTATGGAAAATGATACCTTGTTGGAAAGCTTATTCAGAGGCCCTTAATTTGGTCTAGGGTTAGGTCAGGATTAATAAGCAAAAATAGCAGTTTACAGCCGCAAAAGCCAGAGAGAGAGGGAAATTAGACAACTTTTACAATCATTGTTTTTGCTTTTACATTATTGGGCCTAATTGCTAAACATTGTTAATTTTCGGATTTTTCACACTTCCTGACCTTGTTGCCTTGTACAGAGCATAACTAGAGCTACAAATATCGGATTTTGATGATCTTGTTTTCCCTAGAAAGATAAGGAAGAGACCTACAGTTTCAGGTGCACAAGAATTGTCAAATTATTCCAAAATCAAGGCTAAATTGGGTCCCGAGTTCTCTGGCGCGGATCGGTCATGCGATCCATGATATTCCTTCACTTAAATGGGCCTAACTTACTAATCTTAAACTCAATTAAGGCATATGATACCATGTTGGAAAGCTTTTTCAGAGGCCCTTAATTTGGTCTAGGGTTAGGTCGGGATTAAAAAGCAGAAATAGTAGTTTACAGCCGCACAAGCTAGAGAGAGAAGGAAATTTGACAACTTTTACAATCATTGTTTTTGGTTTTACATTATTGGGCTTAATTGGGCATAATTGCTAAACATTGTTAATTTTCGGATTTTTCACCCTTCCTGACCTTGTTGCCTTGCGCAGAGCATAACTAGAGCTACAGATATCGGATTTTGATGATCTTACTGTCCCTAGAAGATAAGGAAGGAAGGGACCTACAATTTCTGGTTCACAAGAATTGTCAAATTATTCCAAAATCAAGGCTAAATTGGGTCCCGAGTTCTCTGACGCGGATCAGTGCGCAGTCCATGATATTCCTTCACTTAAATGGGCCTAACTTACTAATCTTAAGCCCAATTAAGGCATATGATACCTTGTATGTAAAAGCTTATTCAGAGGCCCTTAATTTGGTCTAGGGTTAGGTCGGGATTAAAAAGCATAAATAGCAGTTTACATTGTTAATTTTCGGATTTTTCACTCTTCCTGACCTTGTTGCATTGCGCGGAGCATAACTAGAGCTACAGATTTCGGATTTCGGTGATCTTGCTGTTCCTAGAAAGATAAGGAAGAGACCTCAATTTCAGGTTTCACAAGAATTGTCAAATTATGAAAAAATCAAGGCTAAATTGGGTCCCGAGTTCTCTGGCGCGGATCAGTGCGCAGCCCATGATGTTCCTTCACTTAAATGGGCCTACTTACTCATCTTAGGCCCAATTAAGGCATACGATACCTTGTTGGAAAGCTTATTCAGAGGCACTTAATTTGACAACTTTTACAATCATTGCTTTTGCTTTTATATTATTGGGATCAAACAAGTGCATTTGGCGCGGATCAGTGCGCAGTCCATGATGTTAGGAAGAGACCTACAATTTCATATTTCCAAAGAATTATCAAATTAGGCCAAAATCAAGGCTAAATTGGATCCCGAGTTCTCTAGCACGGATCAGTGCGCAGTCCATGATGTTCCTTCAATTAAATGGACCTAATTTACTAATCTTAAGCCCAATTAAGGCATATGAAACCTTGTTGGAAAGCTTATTCAGAGGCCCTTAATTTGGTCTAGGGTTAGGTCAGGATTAATAAGCAAAAATAGCAGTTTACAGCCGCACAACCAAGAGAGAGACGAAAATTAGACAACTTTTACAATCATTGTTTTTGCTTTTACATTATTGGGCATAACTGCTAACCATTGCTAATTTTCGGATTTTTCACTCTTCCTGACCTTGTTGCCTTGTGCAGAGCATAACTAGAGCTACATATATCGGATTTTGATGATCTTGTTGTTCCTAGAAAGATAAGGAAGGGACCTACAATTTCAGGTTCACAAGAATTGTCAAATTTTTCCAAAATCAAGGCTAAATTGGGTCCCGAGTTCTCTTGCGCGGATCAGTGCGCAGTCCATGATATTCCTTCACATAAATGGGCCTAACTTACTAATCTTAATCCCAATTAAGGCATATGATACCTTGTTGGAAAGCTTATTCAGAGACCCTTAATTTGGTCTAGGGTTAGGTCGGGATTAAAAAGCATAAATAGCAGTTTACAGCCGCACAAGCTAGAGAGAGAAGGAAATTAGACAACTTTTACAATCATTGTTTTTGGTTTTACATTATTAGGCTTAATTGGGCATAATTGCTAAACATTGTTAATTTTCGGATTTTTCACTCTTCTTGACCTTGTTGCCTTACGCAGAGCATAACTAGAGCTACAGATTTCGGATTTTGGTGATCTTGCTGTCCCTAGAAAGATAAGGAAAAGACCAACAATTTCAGGTGTCACAATAATTGTCAAATTAGGCCAAAATCAAGGCTAAATTGGGTCCCGAGTTCTTTGGCGCGGATTAGTGCGCAGTCCATGATATTCTTTCACTTAAATGGGCCTAACTTACTAATCTTAAGCCCAATTAAGGCATATGATACCTTGTTGGTAAAAGCTTATTCAAAGGCCCTTAATTTGGTCTAGGGTTAGGTCGGGATTAAAAAACATTAATAGCAGTTTACAGCCGCACAAGCTAGAGAGAGAACGAAATTAGACTACTTTTACAATCATTGTTTTTGGTTTTATATTATTGGGCTTAATTGGGCTTAATTGCTAAACATTGTTAATTTTCGGATTTTTCACTCTTCCTGACCTTGTTGCCTTGCGCAGAGCATAACTAGAGCTACAGATTTCGGATTTTGGTGATCTTGTTGTCCCTAGAAAGATAAGGAAGAGACCAACAATTTCAGGTGTCACAATAATTGTCAAATTAGACCAAAATCAAGGCTAAATTGTGTCCCGAGTACTCTGGCGCGGATCAGTGCGCCGTCCATGATATTCCTTCACTTAAATGGGCCAAAATTACTAATCTTAAGCCCAATTAAGGCATATGATACCTTGTTGGAAAGCTTATTCAGAGACCCTTAATTAGACCAAAATCAAGGCTAAATTGGGTCCCGAGTACTCTGGCGCGGATCAGTGGGCAGTCCATGATGTTCCTTCACTTAAATGGGCCTAACTTACTCATCTTTAGCCCAATTAAGGCATATGATACCTTGTTGGAAAGCTTATTCAGAGGCACTTAATTTGGTCTAGGGTTAGGGCAGCATTATTAAGCATAAATAGCAGTTTACGGCCGCACAAGCCAGAGAGAGACGAAAATTAGACAACTTTTACAATCATTATTTTTGCTTTTATATTATTGGGCTTAATTGCTAAACATTGTTAATTTTCGGATTTTTCACTCATCCTGACCTGGTTACCTTGCGCAGAGCATAACTAGAGCTACAGATATCGGATTTTGGTGATCTTGCTGTCCCTAGAAAGATAAGGAAGAGACCTACAATTTCAGGAATTGTCAAATTAGGCAAAAATCAAGGCTAAATTGGGTCTCGAGTTCTCTGGCGCGGATCAGTGCGCAACCCATGATGTTCCTTCACTTAAATGGGCCTAACTTACTCATCTTAGGCCCAATTAAGGCATATGATACCTTGTTGGAATGCTTATTCAGAGGCACTTAATTTGCTCAAGGGTTATGTCAGGATTAATAAGCATAAATAGCAGTTTACAACCGCACAAGCCAGAGAGAGACGAAAATTAGACAACTTTTACAATCATTGTTTTTGCTTTTACAATATTGGGTTTAATTGGGCTTAATTGCTAAACATTGTTAATTTTCGGATTTTTCACTCTTCCTGACCTTGTTGCCTTGCGCAGAGCATAACTAGAGCTACAGATACCGGATTTTAGTGATCTTGCTGTCCCTAGAAAGATAAGGAAGAGACCCACAATTTCATATTTCCAAAGAATTAACAAATTAGGCCAAAATCAAGGCTAAATTGGATCCCGAATTCTCTAGCACGGATCAGAGGGAGAACATGATATTCCTTCACTTAAATGGCCCTAACTTACTAATCTTAAGCCCAATTGAGGCATATGATACCTTGTTGGAAAGCTAGAGAGAGAAGGAAATTAGACAACTTTTACAATCATTGTTTTTGGTTTTACATTATTGGGCTTCATTGGGCTTAATTGCTAAACATAGTTAATTTTCGGATTTTTCACTCATCCCAGTCTTGTTGCCATGCGCAGAGTATAACTAGAGCTACAGATATCGGATTTTGGTGATCTTGCTGTCCCTAGAAAGATAAGGAAGAGACCTACAATTTCAGGTGACACAAGAATTGTCAAATTAGGCCAAAATCAAGGCTAAATTGGGTACGAATTTCTATGGCGCGTATCAGTGCGCAGTCCATGATGTTCCTTCACTTAAATGGGCCTAACTTACTCATCTTTAGCCCAATTAAGGCATATGATAACTTGTTGGAAAGCTTATTCAGAGGCCCTTAATTTGGTCTAGGGTTAGGTCAAGATTAATAAGCATAAATAGAAGTTTACAGCCACACAAGCCAGAGAGAGAAGGAAATTAGACAACTTTTACAATCATTCTTTTTGGTTTTACATTATTGGGCTTAATTGGGCTTAATTGCTAAACATTGTTAATTTTCGGATTTTTCACTCATCCTGACCTTGTTGTCTTGCGCAGAGCATAACTAGAGCTACAGATATCGGATTTTGGTGATTTTGATGTCCCTAGAAAGATAAGGAAGAGACCTACAATGTCAGGTTTCACAAGAGTTGTCAAATTAGACCAAAATCAAGGCTAAATTGGGTTCCGAGTTCTCTGGCACGGATCAGTGCGCAGTCCATGATGTTCCTTCACTTAAATGGGACTAACTTACTCATCTTAAGCCCAATTAAGGCATATGATACAACAAGATCACTTTTATATAGTTAATTACAAAAAAATGATATGAAGTTATTTGTATAATTTAACAATATTTGTTTAGAAGTTAATTTTGTAGGGATAAACTTGGAAAAAAAATTTGAGAATGAAAAATAATCAAATCACAATAATCTTAAGCTAAAACTAACGATGCATAAAACAACTTTTTTATCCCAAAAAAAACTTTTTTATAAATTTATTAAGCAAAGTATCAACATTGTTGATTATTTTAAAAATAACTTTTCGAAAATAAAACAACTGAAACAAAAAATCAATCTTTCTCACACATGCTTTAAAACTGAGAACCACGTCAAATAGATTTGTGTGTGTGTGTGTTAAATTAAAAGATATGATGTCACCATGATCAGTTTGACACCATGGATCGGCGCACCGATCCGCGCTGAGAGAACTCGGGACCCAATTTAGCCTTGATTTTGGCCCAATTTGTCAATTCTTGGGAAACCTGAAATTGTAGGACTCTTCCTTATCTTTCCAGGGACAGCAAGATCACCAAAATCAGAAATCTGTAGATCTAGTTATGTTCTGCGCAAGGCAACAAGGTCAGGAAGAGTGAAAAATCCGAAAATTAACAATGTTTAGCAATTAAGCCCAATTAAGCCCAATAATGTAAAACCAAAAACAATGATTGTAAAAGTTGTCTAATTTCCTTCTCTCTCTAGCTTGTGCGACTGTAAACTGCTATTTATGCTTTTTAATCCCGACCCAACCCTAGACCAAATTAAGGGCCTCTGAATAAGTTTTCCAACAAGGTATCATATGCCATAATTGGGCTTAAGATTAGTAAGTTAGGCCCATTTAAGTGAAGGAATTAACAATGAGTAAGTTAGGCCCATTTAAGAGAAGGAATATCATGGACTGCGCACTGATCCGCGCCAGAGAACTCGGGACCCAATTTAGCCTTGATTTTGGAATAATTTGACAATTCTTGTGAAACCTGACATTGTAGGTCTCTTCCTTATCTTTCTAGGGACAGCAAGATCACCAAAATCCAATATCCGTAGCTCAAGTTATACTCTGCGCATGGCAACAAGGTCGGGATGAGTGAAAAATCTGAAAATTAACAATGTTTAGCAATTAAGCCCAATTAAGCCCAATAATGTAAAAGCAAAAACAATGATTTTAAAAGTTGTCTAATTTCCTTTTCTCTCAGGCTTGAGCGGTTTTAAACTGCTATTTATGCTTATTAATCCTGACCTAACCCTAGAGCAAATTAAGTGCCTCTGAATAAGCTTTCCAACAAGGTATCATATGCCTTAATTGGGCTTAAAATGAGTAAGTTAGGCCCATTTAAGTGAAGGAACATCATGGACTGCGCACTGATCCGTGCCAGAGAACTCGGGACCCAATTTAGCCTTGATTTTGGCCTAAATTGACAATTCTTGTGTCACCTGAAATTGTAGGTCTCTTCCTTATCTTTCTAGGGACAGCAAGATCACCAAAATCCGATATCTGTAGCTCTAGTTATGCTCTGCGCAAGGCAACCAGGTCAGGATGAGTGAAAAATCCGAAAATTAACAATGTTTAGCAATTAATCCCAATTAAGCCCAATAATATAAAAAGCAAAAATAATGATTGTAAAAGTTGTCTAATTTCCGTCTCTCTCTGGCTTGTGCGACCGTAAACTGCTATTTATGCTTATTAATGGTGACCTAACCCTAGACCAAATTTTGGGCCTCTGAATAAGCTTTCCAACAAGGTATCATACGCCTTAATTGGGCTAAAGATGAGTAAGTTTGGCCCATTTAAGTCAAGGAACATCATGAACTGCGCACTGATCCGTGCCAGAGAACTCGGGACCCAATTTACCCTCGATTTTGGTATAATTTAAAAATTCTTGTGAACTTGAAATTGTAGGTCCCTTCCTTATCTTTCTAGGGACAGCAAGATCATCAAAATCCGATATTTGTAGCTCTAGTTGTGCTCTACACAAGGAATCAAGGTCAAGAAGAGTGAAAAATCCGAAAATTAACAATGTTTAACAATTATGCCCAATAATGTAAAAGCAAAAACAATGATTTTAAAAGTTGTCAAATTTCCGTCTCTCTCTTGCTTGTGCGGTTGTAAACTGCTATTTATGCTTATTAATCCTGACCTAACCCTAGAGCAAATTAAGTGCCTCTGAATAAGCTTTCCAACAAGGTATCATATTCCTTAATTGGGCTTAAGATGAGTAAGTTAGGCCCATTTAAGTGAAGGAACATCAAGGGTTGCGCACTGATCCGCGCCAGAGAACTCGGGACCCAATTTAGCCTTGATTTTTGCCTAATTTGACAATTCTTGTGAAACCTGAAATTGTAGGTCTCTTCCTTATCTTTCTTGGGACAGCAAGATCACCAAAATCCGATATCTGTAGCTCTAGTTATGCTCTGCGCAAGGCAACCAGGTCAGGATGAGTGAAAAATCCGAAAATTAACAATGTTTAGCAATTAAACCCAATTAAGTCCAATAATATAAAAAGCAAAAATAAGGATTGTAAAAGTTGTCTAATTTCCGTCTCTCTCTAGGTTTGCGGTCGTAAACTTCTATTTATGCTATTAATGCTGACCTACCCTAGACAAAATTAAGGGCCTCTGAATAAGCTTTCCAACAAGGTATCATATGCCTTAATTGGGCTTAAGATTAGTAAGTTAGGCCCATTTAAGTGAAGGAACATCATGGACTACGCACTGATCCGCGCCAGAGTACTCGGGACCAAATTTAGCCTTGATTTTGGTCTAATTTGACAATTATTGTGAAACCTGACATTGTTGGTCTCTTCCTTATCTTTATAGGGACAGCAAGATCACCAGAATCCGAAATCTGTAGCTTTAGTTATGCTCTGTGCAAGGCAACAAGTCAGGATGAGTGAAAAATCCGAAAATTAACAATGTTTAGCAATTAAGTCCAATATTGTAAAAGCAAAAACAATGATTGTAAAAGTTGTGTAATTTCCGTCTCTCTCTGGCTTGTGCGGCTGTTAACTGCTATTTATGCTTAGTAATCCTAACCAAATCCTAGACCAAATTAAGGGCCTCTGAATAAGCTTTCCAAGAAGGTATTATATACCTCAATTGGGCTTAAGATTAGTAAGTTAGGCCCATTTAAGTGAAGGAACATCATAGACTGCGCACTGCTCCGCGCCAGAGAACTCGGGACCCGATTTTGCCTTTATTTTGGCTTAATTTGACAATTCTTGGGAAACCTGAAATTGTAGGACTCTTCCTTATCTTTCCAGGGACAGCAAGATCACCAAAATCCGATATCTGTAGCTCTAGTTATGCTCTGCGCAAGGCAACAAGGTCAGGAAGAGTGAAAAATCCGAAAATTAACAATGTTTAGCAATTAAGCCCAATTAAGCCCAATATTGTAAAAGCAAAAACAATGATTGTAAAAGTTGTCTAATTTTCGTCTCTCTCTGAATTGTGCGGCTGTAAACTACTATTTATGCTTACTAATCCTGACCTAACCCTTGACCAAATTAAGGGCCTCTGAATAAGCTTTCCAACAAGGTATCATATGCCTTAATTGGGCTTAAGATGAGTAAGTTAGGCACATTTAAGTGAAGGAACATCATGGACTCCGCACTGACCAGCGCCAGAGAACTCGGGACCCAATTTATCCTTAATTTTGGCCTAATTTGACAATTCTTGTGAAACACGAAATTGTAGGTCTCTTCCTTATCTTTCTAGGGACAGCAAGATCACCAAAATCCGATATCTGTAGCTCTAGTTATGCTCTGCGCAAGGCAACCAGGTCAGGATGAGTGAAAAATCCGAAAATTAACAATGTTTAGCAATTAAGCCCAATTAAGCTCGATAATGTAAAAGCAAAAAAATGATTGTAAAAGTTGTCTAATTTTCGTCTCTCTCTGGCTTGTGCGGCTGTAAACTGTTATTTATGCTTTTTAATCCGGACCTAACCCTAGACAAAATTAAGGGCCTCTGAATAAGCTTTCCAACAAGGTATCATATGCCTTAATTGGGCTTAAGATTAGTAAGTTAGGCCCATTTAAGTGAAGGAATATCATGGACTGTGCACTGATCCGCGCCAGAGTACTCGGGACCCAATTTAGCCTCGATTTGGGCTTAAATGATAGGGTCATCCGCACCAGAGTACTCGGGACCCAATTTAGCCTTGATTTTGGTCTAATTTGACAATTACTGTGAAACCTGAAATTGTTGGTCACTTCCTTATCTTTCTAGGGACAGCAAGATCACCAAAATCCGAAATCTATAGCTCTAGTAATGCTCTGCGCAAGGCAACAAGGTCAGGAAGAGTGAAATATCCGAAAATTAACAATGTTTAGCAATTGAGCCCAATTAAGCCCAATAATGTAAAACCAAAAACAATGATTGTAAAATCTGTGTAATTTCTGTCTCTCTCTGGCTTGTGCGGCTGTAAACTGCTATTTTTGCTTATTAATCCTAACCTAACATTAGACCAAATTAAGGGCCTCTGAATAAGCTTTCCAACAATGTATCATATGCCTTAATTGGGCTAAAGATGAGTAAGTTAGGCCCATTTAAGTGAAGGAATATCATGGACTGTGCACCGATCCATGCCAGAGAACTCGGGACCCAATTTAGCCTTGATTTTGGAATAATTGGACAATTCTTGTGAACCTGAAATTGTAGGTCCCTTCCTTATCTTTCTAGGGATAGCAAGATCATCAAAATCCGATATCTGTAGCTCTAGTTATGCTCAGCACAAGGCAACAAGGCCAGGAAGATTCAAAAATCCGAAAATTAACAATGTTTAGCAATTATGCCCAATAATGTAAAAGCAAAATCAAAGATTGTAAACGTTGTCTAATTTCCGTCTCTCTCTGGCTTGTACGGCTGTAAACTACTATTTATGCTTATTAGTCCCGACCTAACCCTAGTCCAAATTAAGGGCCTCTGAATAAGCTTTCCAACAAGGTATCATATGCCTTAATTGGGCTAAAGATGAGTAAGTTAGGCCCATTTAAGTTAAGGAACATCATGGACTACGCACTGATCCGTGCCAGAGAACTTCGGACCCAATTTAGCCTTGATTTTGGCCTAAATTGACAATTCTTGTGTCACCTGAAATTGTAGGTCTCTTCCTTATCTTTCTAGGGACAGCAAGATCACCAAAATCCGATATCTGTAGCTCTAGTTATGCTCTGCGCAAGGCAACCAGGTCAGGATGAGTGAAAAATCCGAAAATTAACAATGTTTAGCAATTAAGCCCAATTAAGCCTAATAATATAAAAAGCAAAAATAATGATTGTGAAAGTTGTCTAATTTTCGTCTCTCTCTTGCTTGTGCGGACGTAAACTGCTATTTATGCTTATTAATGCTGACCTAACCCTAGACCAAATTAAGGGCCTCTGAATAAGCTTTCCAACAAGGTATCATATGCCTTAATTGGGCTAAAGATGAGTAAGTTAGGCCCATTTAACCGAAGGAACATCATTAGCTGCGCACTGATCCGTGCCAGAGAACTCGGGACCCAATTAATCCTTGATTTTGGTATAATTTAAAAATTCTTGTGAACTTGAAATTGTAGGTCCCTTCCTTATCTTTCTAGGGACAGCAAGATCATCAAAATCCGATATTTGTAGCTCTAGTTGTGCTCTACACAAGGCAACAATGTCAAGAAGAGTGAAAAATCCGAAAATTAACAATGTTTAGCAATTATGCCCAATAATGTAAAAGCAAAAAGAATGATTTTAAAAGTTGTCTAATTTTCGTCTCTCCCTTGCTTGTGCGGTTGTAAACTGCTATTTATGCTTATTAATCCTGACCTAACCCTAGAGCAAATTAAGTGCCTCTGAATAAGTTTTCCAACAATGTATCATATGCCTTAATTGGGCTTAAGATGAGTAAGTTAGGCCCATTTAAGTGAAGGAACATCAAGGGTTGCGCACTGATCCGCGCCAGAGAACTCTGGACCCAATTTAGCCTTGATTTTTCCCTAATTTGACAATTCTTTTGAAACCTGAAATTGTAGGTCTCTTCCTTATCTTTCTTGGGACTGCAAGATCACCAAAATCCGATATCTGTAGCTCTAGTTTTGCTTTGCGCAAGACAACAAGGTCAGGATGAGTGAAAAATCCGAAATTAACAATGTTTTGCAATTAAGCCCAATAATGTAAAAGCAAAAACAATGATTGTAAAAGTTGTCTAATTTCCGTCTCTCTCTGGCTTGTGCCGGTGTAACCCTTGACCAAATTAAGCCCAATAATGTAATAGCAAAAACAATAATTTGCTATTTATGCATATTAATCCTGATATAACCCTTGACCAAATTAAGGGCCTCTGAATAAGCTTTCCGACAAGGTATCATATGCCTTAATTGGGCTTAAGATGAGTAAGTTAGGCCCATATAAGTGAAGGAACACATGGACTGCGCACTGATCCACGCCAGAGAACTCGGGACCCAATTTAGCCTTGATTTTGGCCTAATTTGAAAATTTTTATGAAGGCTGAAATTGTAGGTCTCATCCTTATCTTTCTGGGGACAGTAAGATCACCAAAATCCGATATCTGTATCTCTATTTATGCTTTGCACAAGGCAACAAGGTCAGGATGAGTGAAAAATCCGAAAATTAACAATGTTTAGCCATTAAGCCCAATTATGCCCAATAATGTAAAAGAAAAAAAAATTATTGTAAAAGTAATCTAATTTTCGTCTCTCTCTGGCTTGTGTGGCTGTAAACTGCTATTTAGTCTTATTAATCTAGACCTAACCCTAGACCAAATTAAAGGCATCTAAATAAGCTTTCCAACAAGGTATCATATGCCTAAATTGGGCTTAAGATGAGTAAGTTAGGCCCATTTAAGTGAAGGAACATCATGGACTGCGCACTGATCCGCGCCAGAGAACTCGGGACCCAATTTAGACTTGATTTTGGCCTAATTTGACAATTCTTGGAAAACCTGAAATTGTAGGTCTCTTCCTTTTCTTTCTAGGGACATCAAGATCACCAAAATCCGATATCTGTAACTCTAGTTATGCTCGGCGCAAGGCAACAAGGTCATGATGAGTGAAAAATCCGAAAAATAACAATGTTTAGCAATTAAGAGCAATTAAGCCAAATAATGTAAAAGCAAAAACAATGATTGTAAAAGTTGTCTAATTTCCGTCTCTCTCTGGCTTGTGTGGCTGTAAACTGCTATTTATGCTTATTAATCCCGACTAATCCCTAGACCAAATTAAGGGCCTCTGAATAAGCTTTCCAACATGGAATCATATGCCTTAATTGGGCTTAAGATGAGTAAGTTAAGCCCATTTAAGTGAAGGAACATTGTGGACCGCGCACTGATCCGCGCCAGAGAACTCGGGACCCAATTTAGCCTTGATTTTTGCCCTATTTGACAATTCTTGGAAAACCTGAAATTGTAGGTCTCTTCCTTATCTTTCTAGGGACAACAAGATCACCAAAATCCGATATTTGTAGCTCTAGTTATGCTCTGTGCATGGCAACAAGGTCAGGATGAGTGAAAAATCCGAAAAGTAACAATGTTTAGCAATTAAGCCCAATGATGTAAAATCAAAAACAGTGATTGAAAAAGTTGTATAATTTTCGTCTCTCTCTGGTTTGTGCGGCTGTAAACTGCTATTTAGCTTATTAATCCTTACCTAACCCTAGACCAAATTAAGGGCATCTGAAAAAGCATTCCAACAAGGTATCATATGCCTTAATTGGGCTTAAGATGAGTAAGTTAGGCCAATTTAAGTGAAGGAACATCATGGACTGCGCACAGATCCGTGCCAGAGAACTCGGGACCCAATTTACCCTTGATTTTTGCCTAATTTAATAGTTCTTGTGAACCCTGAAATTGTAGGTCTATTCCTTATCTTTCTAGGGACAGCAAGATCACAGAAATCCAATATCTGTAGCTCCAGTATGCTCTGTGCAAGGCAACAAGGTCAGGATGAGTGAAAAATACGAAAGTTAACAATGTTTAGCAATTAAGCCCAATAATGTAACAGCAAAAACAACGATTGTAAAAGTAGTCTAATTTCCGTCTCTCTCTGGCTTGTGCGGCTGTAAAATGCTATTTATGCTTATTAATCCTTACCTAAAACTAGACCAAATTAAGGGCCTCTGAAAAAGCTTTCCAATAATGTATCATATGCCTTAATTGGGCTTAAGATGAGTAAGTTAGGCCAATTTAAGTGAAGGAACATCATGGACTGCGCACTGATGCGCACCAGAGAACTCGGGACCCAATTTAGCCTTGATTTTGGCCTAATTTGAGAGTTCTTGTGAACTTGAAATTGTAGGTATCTTCCTTATCTTTCTAGGGACGGCAAGATCACAAAAATCCGATTTATGTAGCTCCAGTTATGCTCTGCGCAAGGCAACAAGGTCAGGATGAGTCAAAAATCCGAAAGTTAACAATGTTTAGCAATTAAGCCCAATTAAGCCCTATAATGTTAAAGCAAAAACAATGATTATAAAAGTTGTCTAATTTTCGTCTCTCTCTGGCTTGTGCGGCTGTAAAATGCTATTGATGCTTATTAATCCTGACCTAACCCTAGACCAAATTAAGGGCCTCTGAATAAGCTTTCCAACAAGGTATCATATGCCTTAATTAGGCTTAAGATGAGTAAGTTAGGCCCATTTAAGTGAAGGAACATCATGGACTGCGCACTGATCTGTGCCAGAGAAGTCGGGACCCAATTTAGCCTTGATTTTGGCCTAATTTGACAATTCTTGTGAAACCTGAAATTGTAGGACTCTTCCTTATCTTTCTAGGAACAGCAGGATCACCAAAATCCGATATCCATAGCTCTAGTTATGCTCTGCGCAAGGCAACAAGGTCAGGATGAGTGAAAAATCCGAAAATTAACAATGTTTAGCAACTCAACCCAATAATGTAAAAGCAAAAACCATGATTGTAAAAGTTGTCTAATTTCTGTCTCTCTCTGGCTTGTGCGGCTGTAAACTGCATTTTAAGCTTATTAGTCATGACGTAACCCTTGACCAAATTAAGGGCCTCTGAATAAGCTTTCCAACAAGGTATCAGATGCCTTAATTGGGCTTAAAATGAGTAAGTTATGCAAATTTAAGTGAACGAACATCATGGACTGCGCACTGATCCGAGCCAGAGAACTCGGGACCCAATTTAGCCTTGATTTTGGCCTAATTTCACAATTCTTGTGAATCCAGAAATTATAGGTCTCTTCCTTATCTTTCTAGGGACAGCAAGATCACCAAAATCCGATGTCTGTAGCTCTAGTTATGCTCTACGCAAGGCAACAAGGTCAGGATGAGTGAAAAATCCGAAAATTAACAATGTTTAGCAATGAAGCTCAACTAAGCCCTATAATGTTAAAGCAAAAATAATGATTGTAAAAGTTGTCTAATTTCAGTCTCTCTCTGGGTTGTGCAGCTGTAAACTGCTATTTATGCTTATTAATCATGACCTAACCTTGGACCAAATTAAAGTCCTCTGAATAAGCTTTCCAACAAGGTATCATGTGCATTAATTGGGCTTAAGATGAGTAAGTTAGGCCCATTTAAGTGAAGGAACATCATGGACTGCGCACTGATCCGCGCCAAAGAACTCGGGAGCTCATTTATCCTTGATTTTGGCCTAATTTGTCAATTATTGTGAAACCTGAAATTGTAGGACTCTTCCTTATCTTTCTAGGAAAAGCAAGATCACCAAAATCCGATATCTGTAGCACTAGTTATGCTCTGCGTAAGGCAACAAGGTCAGGATGAGTGAAAAATTCGAAAATTAACAATGTTTAGCAATTCAACCCAATAATGTAAAAGCAAAAACAATGATTGTAAAAGTTGTCTAATTTCCGTCTCTCTCTGGCTTGTGCGGCTGTAAACTGCTATTCATGCTTATTAATCCTGAACTAACCCTAGACCAAATTAAGGGCCTCTGAATAAGCTTTCCAACAAGGTATCATATGCCTCAATTGGGCTTAAAATGAGTAAGTTATGCCAATTTAAGTGAACGAACATCATGGACTGCGCACTGATCCGCGCCAGAGAACTCGGGACCCAATTTAGCCTTGATTTTGGCCTAATTTGACAATTCTTGTGAGACCAGAAATTGTAGGTCTCTTCCTTATCTTTTTTAGGGACGGCAAGATCACCAAAATCCGATATCTGTAGCTCTAGTTGTGCTCTACGCAAGGCAACAAGGTCAGGATGAGTGAAAAAACCGAAAAATAACAATGTTTAGCAATTAAGCCCAACTAAGCCCTATAATGTTAACGCAAAAATAATGATTGTAAAAGTTGTCTAATTTCAGTCTCTCTATGGCTTGTGCAGCTGTAAATTGCTATTTATGCTTATTAATCATGACCTAACCCTGGACCAAATTAAGGGCCTCTGAATAAGCTTTCCAACAAGGTATCACATACCTTAATTGGACTTAAGATGAGTAAGTTAGGCCCATTTAAGTGAAGGAACATCATGGACTACGCACTAATCGCGCCAAAGAACTTGGGACCCAATTTAGCCTTGATTTTGGCCTAATTTGACAATTCTTGCGAAACGTGAAATTGTAGGTCTCTTCCTTATCTTTCTAGGGACAACAAGATCACCAAAATACGATATATGTAGCTCTAGTTATGCTCTACTCAAGCCAACAAGGTCAGGATGAGTGAAAAATACGAAAATTAACAATGTTTTGCAATTAAGCCCAATAATGTAAAAGAAAAACAATGATTGTAAAAGTTGTATAATTTCCGTCTCTCTCTGGCTTGTGCGACTGTAAAATGCTATTTATGCTTATTAATCCTGACCCAACCCTAGACCAAATTAATGGCCTCTGAATAAGCTTTCCAACAAGGTACCATATGCCTTAATTGGGATTAAAATGAGTAAGTTAGGCCAATTTTAGTGAAGGAACATCATGGACTGCGCACTGATCCGCGCCAGAGAACTCGGGACCCAATTTAGCCTTTATTTGGCCTAATTTGACAATTCTTGTTAAACCTGAAATTGTAGGTCTCTTCCTTATCTTTCTAGGGACGGCAATATCACCAAAATTCGATATCTGTAGCTCTAGTTATGCTCTACGCAAGGCAACAAGGTCAGGATGAGTGAAAAAATAGAAAAATAACAATGTTTAACAATGTTATGCTCTAAGCCCGAGTTCTCTGGCACAGATCAATACGAAGTCCATGATGTTCCTTCACTTAAATGGGCCTAACTTACTCAACTTAAGCCTAATTAAGGCATATGATACCTTTTTGGAAAGCTTATTCAGAGGCCCTTAATTTGGTCTAGGGTTAGGTCAGGATTAATAAGCATAAATAGCAGTTTACAGCAGCACAAGCCAGAGAGAGACGGAAATTAGACAACTTTTACTATCATTGTTTTTGCTTTTACATTATTGGGCTTAATTGCTAAACATTGTTAATTTTCGGATTTTCCACTCATCCTGACCTTGTTGCCTTGCGCAGAGAATAACTAGAGCTACATATATCGGATTTTGGTGATCTTACTGTCCCTAGAAAGATAAGGAAGAGACCTACAATTTCAGGTTTCACAATAATTGTTAAATTAGGTCAAAATCAAGGCTAAATTGGGTCCGGAGTTCTCTGGCGCGGATTAGTGCGCTGTCCATGATGTTCCTTCACTTAAATGGGCCTAACTTACTCAACTTAAGCCCAATTAAGGCATATGATACCTTGTTGGAAAGCTTATTCACAGGCCCTTAATTTGGCCAGGGTTAGGTCAGGATTGATAACATTAATAGCAGTTTACAGCTGCACAAGCCAGAGAGAGACTTTAATTAGACAACTTTTACAATCATTGTTTTTGCTTTTACATTATTGGGCTTAATTGCTAAACATTGTTAATTTTCAGATTTTTCACTCATCCTGCCCTTCTTCCCTTGCGTAGAGCATAACTAGAGCTACAGATATTGGATTTTGGTGATCCTGCTGTCCCTAGAAAGATAAGGAATAGACTTACAATTTCAGGACAAGAATTGTCAAATTAGGACAAAATCAAGGCTAAATTAGGTCCCGAGTTCTCTGGCGCGGACTAGTGTGATGTCCACGAAGTTCCTTCACTTAAATGGGGCTAACTTACTCATCTTAAGCACAATTAAGGCATATGATACCTTGTTGGAAAGCTTATTCAGAGGCCCTTAATTTGGTCTAGGGTTAGGTCAGGATTAATAATAATAAATAGCATTTTAAAGTCGCACAAACCAGAGAGAGACGGAAAATAGATAACTTTTACAATTATTGTTTTTGCTTATACATTATTGGCCATAATTGGGCTTAATTGCTAAACATTGTTACTTTTCGAATTTTTCACTCATCTTGACCTTGTTGCCTTGCGCAGAGCATAACTAGAGCTACATATATCAGATTTTGGTGATCATGCTATCCCTAGAAAGATAAGGAAGAGACCTACAGTTTTAGGTTTCACAATAATTGTCCAATTTGGCCAAAATCAAGGCTAAATTGGATCCCGAGTTTTCTAGCGTGGATCAGTGCGCAATCCATGAAGTTCCTTCACTTAAATGGGCCTAACTTACTCATCTTAAGCCCAATTAAGGCATATGATACCTTGTTGGAAAGCTTATTCAGAGGCCCTTAATTTGGTTTAGGGTTAGGTCATGATTAATAAGCATAAATAGCACTTTACAGCCGCACAAGCCAGAGAGAGACGGAAATTAGACAACTTTTACAACCATTGTTTTTGCTTTTACATTATTGGGCTTAATTGCTAAACATTGTTAATTTTCGGATTTTTCACTGATCCTATCCTTGTAGCCTTGCGCAGAGCATAACTAGAGCTACATATATCAGATTTTGGTGATCTTGCTGTCCCTAGAAAGATAAGGAAGAGACCTACAATTTCTAGTTTCACAAGAATTGTCAAATTAGGCCAAAATCAAGGCTAAATTGAGTCCGGAGTTCTCTGGCGTGGATCAGTGTGCTGTCCATGGACTTCGTACTGATCCGCGCCTGAGAACTCGGGACCCAATTTAGCCTTTATTTTGCCCTAATTTGACAATTATTGTGAAACCTGAAATTGTAGGTATCTTCCTTATCTTTCTAGGCATAGCAAGATCACCAAAATCCGATATCTGTAGCTCAAGTTATGCTCTGCGCAAGGCAACAAGGCCAGGATGAGTGAAAAATCCAAAAATTTACAATGTTTAGCAATTAAGCCCAATAATGTAAAAGTAAAAACAATGATTGTAAAAGTTGTCTAATTTCCGGCTCTCTCAGGATTGTGCGGCTGTAAACTGCTATTTATGCTTATTAATCCTGACCTATCCGTAGACCAAATTAAGGGCCTCTGAATAAGGTTTCCAACAAGGTCTCATATGCCTTAATTGGGTTTAAGTTGAGTAAGTTAGGCCCATTTAAGTGAAGGAACATCATGGACTTCGTTCTGATCTGTGCCAGAGAACTCGGGACCAAATTTAGCCTTGATTTTGGCCTAATTTGACAATTATTGTGAAACCTGAAATTGTATCTCTCTTCCTTATCTTTCAAGGGACAGCAAGATCACCAAAATCCGATATCTGTAGCTAAAGTTATGCTCTGCGCAAGGCAGCAAGGTCAGGATGAGTGAAAAATCCGAAAATTAGCAATGTTTAGCAATTAAGCCCAATAATGTAAAGCAAAAACAATGATTGTAAAAGATGTCTAATTTTCGTCTCTCTCTGGATTGTGCTGCTGTAAACTTCTATTTATGCTAATTAATCCTGACCTAGCCCTAGACCAAATTAAAGGCCTCTGAATAAGCTTTTCAACAAGGTATCGTAGGCCTTAATTGGGCTTAAGATGAGTACGTTAGGCCCATTTAAGTGAAGGAACATCATGGACTGCACAAGGCAACAAGGTCAGGATGGGTGAAAAATCTGAAAATTTACAATGTTTAGCAAATTAAGCCCAATAATGTAAAAGCAAAAACAATGATTATAAAAGTTGTCTAATTTCTGTCTCTCTCTGGATTGTGCGGCTGTAAACTGCTATTTATGCTTATTAATCTTGACCTAACCCTACACCAAATTAAGGGCCTCTGAATAAGCTTTCCAAAAAGGTATCATATGCCTTAATTGGGCTTAAGATGAGTAAGTTAGGCCCATTTAAGTGAAGGAACATCATGGACAACGCACTGATCCGCCCCAGAGAACTCCGGACCCAATTTAGCTTTGATTTAGGCCTAATTTGACAATTCTTTTGAAACCAGAAATTGTAGGTCTCTTCGTTATCTTTCTAGGGACAGCAAGATCACAAAAATCCGATATCTGTAGCTCTAGTTATGCTCTGTGCAAGGCAACAAAGTCAGGATGAGTTTAAAATCCAAAAATTAACAATGTTTAGCAATTAAGCCCAGTTAAGCCCAATAATGTAAAAGCAAAAACAATGATTGTAAAAGTTGTCTAATTTCCGTCTCTCTCTGGCTTGGGCGGCTGTAAACTGTTATTTATGCTTATTAATCTTGACATAACCCTAGACCAAATTAAGGACCTCTGAATAAGCTTTCCCACAAGGTATCATATGCCTTAATTGGCCTTAAGATGAGTAAGTTAGGCCCATTTAAGTGAAGGAACGTCATGGACATCGTATTGATCCACGCCAGAGAACTCTAGACCCAATTTGGCCTTGATTTTGGCCTAATTTGACAATTCTTTTGAAAACAGAAATTGTAGCCCTCTTCCTTATCTTTCTAGCGACAGCAAGATCACCAAAATCCGATATCTGTAGCTCTAGTTATGCTCTGCGCAAGGCAACAAGGTCAGGATGACTGAAAAATCCGAAAATTAACAATGTTTAGCAATTAAGGCCAATAATGTAAAAGCAAAAACAATGATTGTAAAAGTTGTCTAATTTCCGTCTCTCTCTGGTTTGTACGGCTGTAAACTGCTATTTATTGTTATTAATCCTGACCTAACCCATAACCAAATTAAAGGCCTCTGAATAAGCTTTCCAACAAGGTATCATATGCCTTAATTGGCTTAAGTTGAGTAAGTTAGGCAAATTTAAGTGAAGGAACATCATGGACTTCTTACTGATCCGCGCCTGAGAACTCGGGACCCAATTTAGCCTTGATTTTGCCCTAATTTGACAATTATTGTGAAACCTGAAATTGTAGGTCTCTTCCTTATCTTTCTAGGGATAGCAAGATCAACAAAATCCGATATCTGAAGCTCACTGCGCAAGGCAACAAGGTCAGGATGAGTGAAAAATCCAAAAATTTACAATATTAAGCAATTAAGCCCAAAAATGTAAAAGCAAAAACAATGATTGTAAAAGTTGTCTAATTTCCGTCTCTCTCTGGATTGTGCGGCTAAAAACTTCTATTTATGCTTATTAATCCTGACCTAACCATAGACCAAATTAAGGGCCTCTGAATAAGCTTTCCAACTAGGGAGCATATTCCTTAATTGTGCTTAAGATGAGTAAGTTAGGCCCATTTAAGTGAAGGAACATAATGGACAGCGTACTGATTTGCGCCAGAGAACTCGGGACCTAATTTAGCATTGATTTTGGCCTAATTTGACAATTCTTGTGAAACTTCAAATTGTAGGTCTCTTCGTTATCTTTCTAGGGACAGCAAGATCACAAAAATCCGATATCTGTAGCTCTAGTTATGCTATGCGCAAGGCAACAAGGTCAGGATGAGTGTAAAATCCGAAAATTAACAATGTTTAGAAATTAAGCCTAATTTATCCCAATAATGTAAAAGCAAAAACAATGATTGTAAAAGTTGTCTAATTTCCGTCTCTCTCTGAATTGTGTGTCTGTAAACTGCTATTTATGCTTATTAATCCTGACCTAACCCTAGACCAAATTAAGGGCCTTTGAATTAGCTTTCCAACAAGGTATCATATGCCTTAATTGGGCTTAATATGAGTAAGTCAGGCCCATTTAAGTGAAGGAACATCATGGACTGCGCACTGATCCACGGCAGAGAACTCGGGACCCAATTTAGCCTCCATTTTGGCATAATTGAACAATTCTTGTGAAAGCTAAAATTATAGGTCTATTCCTTTTCTTTCTAGGGACAGCAAGGTCACCAAAATCGGATATCAATAGCTCTAGTTATGCTCTGCGCAAGCCAACAAGGTCAGGATGAGAGTAAAATCCGAAAATTAACAATGTTTAGCAATTAAGCCCAATTAAGCCCAATAATGTAAAAGCAAAAACAATGATTGTAAAAGTTGTCTAATTTCCGTCTCTCTCTGACTTGTGCTGTTGTAAACTGCTATTTATGCTCATTAATCCTGACCTAACCCTAGACCAAATTAAGGGCCTCTGAATAAGCTTTACAACAAGGTATCATATACCTTAATTGGCCTTAAGATGAGTAAGTCAGGCCCATTTAAGTGAAGGAACATCATGGACAACGCACTGATCCGCCCCAGAGAACTCTGGACCCAATTTAGCTTCGATTTAGGCCTAATTTGACAATTCTTTTGAAACCAGAAATTGTAGGTCTCTTCGTTATCTTTCTAGGGACAACAAGATCATAAAAATCCGATATCTGTAGCTCTAGTTATGCTCTGTGCAAGGCAACAAGGTCAGGATGAGTTTAAAATCCGAAAATTAACAATGTTTAGTAATTAAGCCCATTTAAGCCCAATAATGTAAAAGCAAAAACAATGATTGTAAAAGTCGTCTAATTTCCGTCTCTCTCTGGCTTGTGCGGCAGTAAACTGTTATTTATGCTTATTAATCCTGACCTAACCCTAGACCAAATTTAGGGCCTCTGAACAAGCTTTCCAACAAGGTATCATATGCCTTAATTGGGCTTAAGATGAGTAAGTTAGGCCCATTTAAGTGAAGGAACATCTTGGATTGCGCACTGATCCGTGCCAGAGAACTCCGGACCCAATTTAGCCTTGATTTTGGCCTAATTTGACAATTCTTGTGAAACCTGAAATTGTAGGTCTCTTCGTTATCTTTCTAGGGACAGCAATATCACCAAAATCCGATATCTGTAGCTCTAGTTATGGTCTGCGCAAGGCAACCAGGTTAAGATGAGTGAAAAACTCGAAAATTAACAATGTTTAGCAATTAAGCCCAATAATGTAAAAGCAAAAACAATGATTGTAAAAGTTGTCTAATTTCCGTCTCTCTCTGGCTTGGGCGGCTGTAAAATGTTATTTATGCTTATTAATCCTGACATAACCCTAGACCAAATTAAGGACCTCTGAATAAGCTTTCCAACAAGGTATCATATGCCTTAATTGGCCTTAAGATGAGTAAGTTAGGCCCATTTAAGTGAAGGAACATCATAGACAGCGTATTGATCCACGCCAGAGAACTCTAGACCCAATTTAGCCTTGATTTTGGCCCAATTTGACAATTCTTTTGAAAACTGAAATTGTAGCCCTCTTCCTTATCTTTCTAGCGACAGCAAGATCACCAAAATCCGATATCTGTAGCTCTAGTTATGCTCTGCGCAAGGCAACAAGGTCAGGATGAGTGAAAAATCCGAAAATTAACAATGTTTAGCAATTAAGACCAATAATGTAAAAGCAAAAACAATGATTGTAAAAGTTGTCTAATTTCCGTCTCTCTCTGGTTTGTACAACTGTAAACTGCTATTTATTCTTATTAATCTTGAACTAACCCTAGACCAAATTAAGGGCCTCTGAATAAGCTTTCCAACAAGGTATCATATGTCTTAATTGGGCTTAAGTTGAGTAAGTTAGGCAAATTTAAGTGAATGAACATCATGGACTTCTTACTGATCCGCGCCTGAGAACTCGGGACCTAATTTCGCCTTGATTTTGCCCTAATTTGACAATTATTGTGAAACCTGAAATTGTAGGTCTCTTCCTTATCTTTCTATGGATAGCAAGATCAACAAAATCGGATATCTGAAGCTCAAGTTATGCTCTGCGCAAGGCAACAAGGTCAGGATGAGTGAAAAATCCAAAAATTTACAATATTAAGCAATTAAGACCAAAAATGTAAAAGCAAAAACAATGATTGTAAAAGTTGTCTAATTTCGGTCTCTCTCTGGATTGTGCGGCTAAAAACTGCTATTAATGCTTATTAATCCTGACCTAACCATAGACCAAATTAAGGGCCTCTGAATAAGCTTTCCAACTAGGTATCATATTCCTTAATTGTGCTTAAGATGAGTAAGTTAGGCCCATTTAAGTGATGGAACATCATGGACAGCGCACTGATCCGCGTCAGAGAACTCGGGACCTAATTTAGCATTGATTTTGGCCTAATTTGACAATTCTTGTGAAACTTGAAATTGTAGGTCTCTTCGTTATCTTTCTAGGGACAGCAAGGTCACAAAAATCCGATATCAGTAGCTCTAGTTATGCTCTGTGCAAGCCAACAAGGTCAAGATGAGTGTAAAATCCAAAAATTAACAATGTTTAGCAATTACGCCCAATAATGTAAAAGCAAAAACAATGATTGTAAAAGTTGTCTAATTTCCGTCTCTCTCTGAATTGTGCGGCTGTAAACTGCTATTTATGCCTATTAATGCTGACCTAACCCTAGACCAAATTAAGGGCCTCTGAATTAGCTTTCCAACAAGGTATCAGATGCCTTAATTGGGCTTAATATGAGTAAGTCAGGCCCATTTAAGTGAAGGAACATCATGGACTGCGCACTGATCCACGGCAGAGAACTCGGGACCCAATTTAGCCTTCATTTTGGCCTAATTTGACAATTCTTGGGAAAGCTAAAATTCTAGGTCTATTCCTTTTCTTTCTAGGGACAGCAAGGTCACCAAAATCGGATATCAGTAGCTCTAGTTATGCTCTGCGCAAGCCAACAAGGCCAGGATGAGAGTAAAATCCGAAAATTAACAATGTTTAGCAATTAAGCCCAATTAAGCCCAATAATGTAAAAGTAAAAACAATGATTGTAAAAGTTGTCTAATTTTCGTCTCTCTCTGACTTGTGCTGTTGTAAACTGCTATTTATACTCATTAATCCTGACCTAACCCTAGACCAAATTAAGGGCCTCTGAATAAGCTTTACAACAAGGTATCATATACCTTAATTTGCCTTAAGATGAGTAAGTTAGGCCCATTTAAGTGAAGGAACAACATGGACAGCGCACTGATCCGTGCCAGAGAACTCCATACCCAATTTAGCCTTGATCACCTGAAAATGTAGGTCTCTTCCTTATCTTTCTAGGGACAGCATGATCACCAAAATTCGATATCTTTATCTCTAGTTATGCTTTGTTCAAGACAACAAGGTCAGGATGAGTGAAAAATCCGAAAATTAACAATGTTTAGCAATTAAGCCCAATTATGGACAATAATGTAAAAGCAAAAACAATGATTGTAAAATTTGTCTAATTTCCGTCTCTCTCTGGCTTGTGCGGCTGTAAACTGCTACTTATGCTTATTAATCTTGACCTAACCCAAGACAAAATTAAGGGCCTCTGAATAAGCATTCCAACAAGGTATCATATGCCTTAATTGGGCTTAAGATGAGTAAGTTAGGCCCATTTAAGTGAAGGAACATCTTGGATTGCGCACTGATCCGCTCCAGAGAACTCCGGACCCAATTTAGCATTGATTTTGGCCTAATTTAACAATTCTTGTGAAACTTGAAATTGTAGGTCTCTTCGTTATCTTTCTAGGGACAACAGGATCAGCAAAATCTGATATCTGTAGCTCTAGTTGTACTCTGCGCAAGGCAACAAGGTTAAGATGAGTGAAAAACTCAAAAATTAACAATTGTTATCAATTAAGCCCAATTAAGCCCTATAATGTAAAAGCAAAAACATTGATTGTAAAAGATGTCTAATTTCCGTCACTCAGTGGCTTGTGCGACTGTATACTGTTATTTATGCTTATTAATCATGACTTAACCCTAGACCAAATTAAGGACCTCTGAATAAGCTTTCCAACAAGGTATCATATGCCTTAATTGGCCTTAAGATGAGTAAGTTATGCCCATTTAAGTGAAGGAACATCATGGACAGCACACTGATCCATGCCGGAGAACTCCACACCCAATTTAGCCTTGATTTTGGCATAATTGGACAATTCTTGTGAACCCTGAAATTGTAGGTCTCTTCCTTATCTTTCTAGGGACATCAAGATCACCAAAATCCGATATCTGTAGCTCTAGTTATGCTATTCGCAAGGCAACAAGGTCAGGATGAGTGAAAAATCCGAAAATTAACATTGTTTAGCAATTAAGCCCAATTATGTAAAAGCAAAAACAATGATTGTAAAAGTTGTCTAATTTCCGTCTCTCTCTGGAATGTGCGGTTGTAAACTGCTATTTATGCTTATTAATCCTGACCTAACCATAGACCAAATAAAGGGCCTCTAAATAAGCTTTCCAACAAGGTATCATATGCCTTAATTGGGCTTAAGATGAGTAAGTTAGGCCCTTTTAAGTGAAGGAACATCATGGACAGCGCACTATTCCGCGCCAGAGAACTCGGCACCCAATTTAGCCTTAATTTTGGCCTAATTTGACAATTCTTGTGCAAACTGAAATTGTTTGTCTCTTCGTTATCTTTCTAGGGACAGCAAGATCACAAAAATCCGATATCTATAGCTCAAGTTATGCTCTGCGCAAGGCAACAAGGTCAGGATGAGTGTAAAATACGAAAATTAACAATGTTTAGTAATTAAGCCCAATTAAGCCCAATAATGTAAAAGCAAAAATAATGATTGTAAAAGTTGTCTAATTTCTGTCTCTCTCTGAATTGTGCGGCAGAAAACTGATATTTATGCTTATTAATCCTTACCTAACGATAGATCAAATAAAGGGTCTCTGAATAAGCTTTCCAACAAGGTATCATATGCCTTAATTGGGCTTCAGATGAGTAAGTTAGGCCCATTTAAGTGAAGGAACATCATGGACTGCGTACTGATCCACGGCAGAGAACTCGGGACCCAATGTAGCCTTCATTTTGGCCTAATTTGACAATTCTTGTGCAAGCTGAAATTATAGGTCTCTTCCTTTTCTTTCTAGGGACTGCAAGGTCACCAAAATCAGATATTAGTAGCTCAAGTTATGCTCTGCGCAACGCAACAAGGTCAAGATGAGTTTAAAATCCAAAAATTAACAATGTTTAGCAATTAAGCCAATAATGTAAAAGCAAAAACAATGATTGTAAAAGTTGTCTAATTTCCGTCTCTCTCTGGCTTGTGCGGCTGTAAACTGCTATTTATGCTTATTAATCCTGATCTAACCCGAGACCAAATTAAGGGCCTCTGAATAAGCTTTCCAACAAGGTATCATATGCCTTAATTGGGCTTAAGATGAGTATGTTAGGCCTATTTAAGTGAAGGAACATCATGGACTGCGCACTGATACGCGCCAGAGAAATAGGGACGCAATTTAGCTTTGATTTTGGCCTAATTTGACAATTCCTGTGAAACATGAAATTATAGGTCTCTTCCTTATCTTTCTAGGGACAGCAAGATCCCAAAAATCCGAAATCTGTAGCTCTAGTTATGCTCTGCACAAGGAAACAAGGTCAGGATGTGTGGAAAATCCGAAAATTAACAATGTTTAGCAATTAATCCCAATTAAGCCCAATAATCTAAAAGCAAAAACAATGATTGTAAAAGTTGTCTAATTTCCGTCACTCTCTGGCTTGTGCGGAAGTAAACTGCTATTTATGCTTATTAATCCTGACCCAACCCTAGACCAAATTAAGGGCCTCTGAATAAGCTTTCCAACACGGTATCATATACCTTAATTGGGCTTAAGATGAGTAAGTTAGACCCATTTGAGTGAAGGAACATCATAGACAATGCACTGATCCACACCAGAGAACTAGGGATCCAATTTAGCCTTTATTTTGGCCTAATTTGACAATTCTTGTAAAACTTCAAATTGTTGGTCTCTTCCTTATCTTTCTAGGGACATCAAGATAACAAAATTCCGATATCTGTAGCTCTAGTTATGCTCGGCGCAAGGAAACAAGGTCAGGATGAGTGAAAAATCCAAAAATTAACAATGT
>JAUPTC010000010.1:1925404-1954786 GCA_030762895.1 Sophora flavescens | reverse complement strand
ATTGTTAATTTTCAAAATTTTCACTCATCCTCGACCTTGTTACCTTGCTCGAGCATAACTTGAGCTACTGATATCGGATTTTGGTGATCTTGCTTTTCCTAGAAAGATAAGGAAGAGACCTACAATCTCTCGGTTTCAAAAGAATTGTCAAATTAGGCCAAAATCAAGGCTAAATTGGGTCCCGAGTTCTTTGGCGCGGATCAAGTCGCTGTCCATGATGTTCCTTCAATTAAATGGCCCTAACTTACTCATCTTAAGCCCAATTAAGGCATATGATACCTTGTTGGAAAGCTTATTCAGAGGCCCCTTAATTTGGTCTAGCATTCGGTGAAGATTAATAAACATAAATAGCAGTTTATAGCCGCACAAGCCAGGAGAGAAGGAAATTAGACAACTTTTACAATCATTGTTTTTCCTCTTACATTATTGGGCTTAGTTGGGCTTAATAGCTAAACATTGTTAATTTTCAGATTTTTCACTCATCCCACCTTGTTGCATTGCGCATAGCATGACTAGAGCTACGAATATTGGATTTTGGTGATCTTGCTGTCCCTAGAAAGATAAGGAAGAGACCTACAATTTCAGGTACACAAGAATTGTCCAATTAGGCCAAAATCAAGGCTAAATTTGTTCCCGAGTTCTCGAGCACGGATCAGTCCGTAGTCCATGATGTTCCTTCACTTAAATGGGCCTAACTTACTCATCTTAAGCCCATTTAAGGCATATGGTACCTTGTTGGAAAGCTTAATCGAAGCCCTTAATTTGGTCAAGGGTTAGGTCGGGATTACTAAGCATAAATAACGTTTCATACCGTAAAAGCCAGAGAGAGACGAAAATTAGACAACCTTTACAATCATTGTTTTTGCTTTTAAATTATTGGGCTTAATTGCTAAACATTGTTAATTTTCAAAACTTTCACTCATCCCGACCTTGTTACCTTGCTCGTGAGCATAACTTGAGCTATTGATATCGGATTTTGGTGATCTTGCTTTTCCTAGAAAGATAAGGAAGAGACCTACAATCTCCAGGTTTCAAAAGAATTGTCAAATTAGGCCAAAATCAAGGCTAAATTGGGTCCCGAGTTCTTTGGCGGGGATCGTATGTGCATGTCCATGATGTTCCTTCAATTAAATGGCCCTAACTGACTCATCTTAAGCCTAATTAAGGCATATGAAACCTTGTTGGAAAGCTTATTCAGAGGCCCTTAATTTGATCTAGCATTCGGTCATGATTAATAAACATAAATAGCAGTTTATAGCCGAACAAGCCAAAGAGAGAAGGAAATTAGAAACCTTTTACAATCATTGTTTTTGCTCTTACATTATTGGGCTTAATTGGGCTTAATTGCTAAACATTGTTAATTTTCGGATTTTTCACTCATCCTGACCTTGTTGCATTGCGCATAGCATAACTAGAGCTACAGATATCGGATTTTGGTGATCTTGCTGTCCCTAGAAAGATAAGGAAGAGACCTACAATTTCAGGGTTCACAAGAATTGTCCAATTAGGCCAAAATCAAGGCTAAATTTGTTCCCGGGTTCTCAGGCACGGATCAGTGCGTAGTCAATGATGTTCCTTCACTTAAATGGGCCTAACTTACTCATCTTAAGCCCAATTAAGACATATGATACCTTGTTGGAAAGCTTAATCAGAGGCCCTTAATTTGGTCTAGGGTTAGGTCGGGATTACTAAGCATAAATAGCGGTTTACTGCCGCAAAAGCCGGAGAGAGACGGAAATTAGACAACCTTTACAATCATTGTTTTTGCTTTTAAATTATTGGGCTTAATTGGGCTTAATTGCTAAACATTGTTAATTTTCAGATTTTTCACTCATCCCGACCTTGTTGCCTTGTACGAGCATAACTTGAGCTACTGATATCGGATTTTGGTGACCTTTGTCACTAGAAAGATAAGGAAGAGACCTACAATATTATGTTTCCCAATAATTGTCAAATTCCGCCAAGATAAAGGCTAAATTGGGCCCGAGTTCTCCCGGCACGGATCGTGCGCAGATTCATGATGTTTCTTCACTTAAATGGGCCTAACTTACTCATTTTAAGTCGAATGAAGGCATATAATACCTTGTTGGAAAGCTTATTCAAAGTCCCTTAATTTGGTCAAGGGTTAGGTTAGTATTAATAAGCAAAAATAGCAGTTTACAGCCGAACAAGCCAGAGAGAGACGGAAATTAGAAAACTTTTACAATCATTATTTTTGCTTGTACATTATTGGGCTTAATTGCTAAAAATTGTTAATTTTTGGATTTTCACTCATCCGACCTTGTTGTCATGCGCGAGCATAACTAGAGCTACAGATATCGGATTTTGGTGATCTTGCTGTCCCTAGAAAGATAAGGAAGAGACCTACAATCTCAGGTGTCACAAGAATTGTCAAATTAGGCCAAAATCAAGGCTAAATTGGGTCCCGAGTTCTCTGGCGCGGATCAGTACGCAGTCCATGATTTTCCTTCACTTAAATGGGCCTAACTTATTCATCTTAAGCCCAATTAAGGCATATGATATCTTGTTGGAAAGCTTATTCAGAGGCCCTTAATTTGGTCTAGGGTTAGGACGGGATTAATAAGTATAAATAGCAGTTTACAGCCGCACAAGCCAAAGAGAGACTGAAATTAGACAACTTTTACAATCATTGTTTTTGCTTTTACATTATTGGGCTTAATTGCTAAACATTGTTAATTTTTGGATTTTTCACTCATCCTGACCTTGTTTCCTTGCGCCGAGCATAACTAGAGCTACATATATCGGATTTTTGTTATCTTGCTGTCCCTAGAAAGATAAGGAAGAGACCAACAATTTGAAGTTTTACAAGAATTGTCAAATTAGGCCAAAATAAAGGCTAAATTGGATACCTAGTTCTCTGGTGTGGATCAGTGCTTTGTCTATGATGTTCCTTCACTCAAATGGGTCTAACTTACTCATCTTAAGCCCAATTAAGGTATATGATACCATGTTGGAAAGCTTATTCAGAGGCCCTTAATTTGTTCTAGGGTTGGGTCAGGATTAATAAGCATAAATAGCAGTTTACTTCCGCACAAGCCAGAGAGTGACGGAAATTAGACAACTTTTACAATCATTGTTTTTGCTTTTAGATTATTGGGCTTAATTGGGATTAATTGCTAAACATTGTTAATTTTCGGATTTTCCACACATCCTGACCTTGTTTCCTTGTGCAGAGCATAACTAGAGCTACAGATTTCGGATTTTTGGGATCTTGCTGTCCCTAGAAAGATAAGGAAGAGACCTATAATTTCATGTTTCACAGGAATTGTCAAATTAGGCCAAAATCAAAGCTAAATTGCGTCCCTATTTCTCTGGCGCGTATCAGTGCGCAGTCCATGATGTTCCTTCACCTAAATGGGCCTAACATACTCATCTTAAGCCCAATTAAGGCATATGATACCTTGTTGGAAAGCTTATTCAGAGGCCCTTAATTTGGTCTCGGGTTAGATCAGGATTAATAAGCATAAATAGCAGTTTACAGCCGCACAAGCCAGAGAGAGACGGAAATTAGATAACTTTTACAATCATTGTTTTTGCTTTTACATTATTGGCTTAATTGCTAAACATTGTTAATTTTTGGATTTTACACTCATCTTGACCTTGTTGCGTTGCGCAGAGCATAACTTGAGCTACTAATATCTGATTTTGGTGACCTTGCAGTCCCTAGAAAGAAAAGGAAGAGACCTATAATTTCAGCTTGCACAAGAATTGTCAAATTAGGCCAAAATGAAGGCTACATTGGGTCCCGAGTTCTCTGCCGTGGATCAGTACGCAGTCCATGATGTTCCTTCACTTAAATGGGCCTAACTTACTCATCTGAAGCCCAATTAAGGCATATGATACCTTGTTGGAAAGCTTATTCAGAGACCCTTTATTTGATCTATCGTTAGGTAAGGATTAATAAGCATAAATATCAGTTTACTGCCGCACAATTCAGAGAGAGACAGAAATTAGACAACTTTTACAATCATTATTTTTGCTTTTACATTATTGGGCTTAATTGGGGTTAATTACTAACCATTGTTAATTTTCGTATTTTACACTCATCCTGACCTTGTTGCCTTGCGCAGAGCATAACTTGAGCTATAGATATCGGATTTTTGTGATCTTGCTGTCCCTAGAAAGATAACGAAGAGACAAACAATTTCAGTTTGCACAAGAATTGTCAAATTAGGCCAAAATTAAGGCTAAATTGGGTCCCGTGTTCTCTGGCCCGGAATAGTGCGCTGTCCATGATGTTCCTTCACTTAAAAGGGCCTAACTTACTCATCTTAAGCCCAATTAAGGCATATGATACCTTGTTGGAAAGCTTATTTAGAGGCCCTTTATTTGGTATATGGTTAGGTCATGATTAATAAGCATAAATAGCAGTTTACAACCGCACATTCCAGAGAGAGACGGAAATTAGACAACTTTTACAATCATTGTTTTTGCTTTTACATTATTGGGCTTAATTGCTAAACAATGTTAATTTTCGGATTTTTCACTCATCCTGACCTTGTTGCCTTGCGAATAGCATAACTAAAGCTACAGATATCGGATTTTGGTGATCTTGTTGTCCCTAGAAAGATAAGGAAGAGACCTACAATTTCAGGTGTCACAAGAACTATCCAATTATGCCAAAATCAAGGCTAAATTGGGTGTGGAGTTCTCCGGCGTGGATCAGTGTGCTGTCCATGATGTTCCTTCACTTAAATGGGCATAACTTACTCATCTTAAGTCCAATTAAGGCATATGATACCTTGTTGGAAAGGTTATTCGAGGTCCTTAATTTGGTCTAGGGTTAAGTCATGATTAATAAGCATAAATAACAGTTTACAGTCGCACAAGCGACTGAGTGACGGAAATTAGACATCTTTTACAATCAATGTTTTTGCTTTTACATTATAGGGCTTAATTGATAACAATTGTTAATTTTCGAGTTTTTCACTCATCTTAACCTTGTTGCCTTGCGCAGAGTACAACTAGAGCTACAGATATCGGATTTTGCTGATCTTGTTGTCCCTAGAAAGATAACGAAGAGACCTACAATTTCAAGTTTCACAAGAATTGTTAAATTAGGCCAAAATCAATGCTAAATTGGGTCCGGAGTTCTCTGGAGCGGATCAGTGCGCAATCCAAGATGTTCCTTCACTTAAATGGGCCTAACTAACTCATCTTAAGCCCAATTAAGGCATATGATACCTTGTTGGAAAGCTTATTCAGAGGCCCTTAATTTTGTCTTGGGTTAGGTCAAGATTAATAAGCATAAGTAGCAGTTTACAGCCGCACAAGCCAGAGAGAGACGGAAATTAGACAAATTTTACAATCTTTGTTTTTGCTTTTACATTATTGGCCATAATTGGGCTTAATTGCTAAACACTGTTAATTTTCGGATTTTTCACTCATCCTGACCTTGTTGTCTTGCGCAAAGCATAACTAGAGATAAAGATATCGGATTTTGGTGATCATGCTGTCCCTAGAAAGATAAGGAAGAGACCTACATTTTCAGGTGCCTCAAGAATTGTCAAATTAGGCCTAAATCAAGGCTAAATTGGGTATGGAGTTCTCTGGCACGGATCGGTCTTATTGTCCATGTTGTTCCTTCACTTAAATGGGCCTAACTTACTCATCTTAAGGCAAATTAAGGTATATGATACCTTGTTGTAAAGCTTATTCAGAGGCCCTTAATTTGGTCTAGGGTTAGGTCAGGATTAATGAGTATAAATAGCAGTTTACAACAGCACAAGTCAGAGAGAGACGAAAATTAGACAACTTTTACAATCATTGTTTTTACTTTTACATTATTGGGCTTAATTGGGCTTAATTGCTAAACATTGTTAATTTTCGGATTTTACTCTCATCCTGACCTTGTTGGCTTGCGCAGAGCATAACTAGAGCTACTGATATCCGATTTTGGTGACCTTGCTGTCCCTAGAAAGAAAAGGAATAGACCTAGAATTTTAGCTTTCCCAAGAATTGTCAAATTAGGCCAAAATCAATGCTAAATTAGGTCCCGAGTTCTCTGGCGCGGATCAGTGCGTTGTCCATGATGTTCCTTCACTTAAATGGGCCTAACTGACTCATCTTAAGCACAATTAAGGAATATGATACCTAATTGGAAAGCTTATTCAGAGGCCCTTAATTTGGTCTATTGTTAGGTCATGATTAATAAGCAAAAATAGCAGTTTTTAGCCGCACAATCCAGAGAGAGACGGAAATTAGACAACTTTTACAATCATTGTTTTTGCTTTTACATTTTTGGGCTTAATTGCTTAATATTGTAAATTTTTGGATTTTTCACTCATCCTGACCTTGTTGCCTTGCGCAGAGCATAACTTGAGCTTCAGATATCGGATTTTGTTGATCTTGCTATCCCTAGAAAGATAAGGAAGAGACCTACAATTTCAGGTTTCACAATAATTGTCAAATTAGGGCAAAATCAAGGCCAAATTGGGTCCCGAGTTCTCAGGCGCGGATCAGTAAGAAGTCCATGATGTTCCTTCACATAAATTTGCCTAACTTACTCAACTTAAGCCCAATTAAGGCATAAGATACCTTGTTGGAAAGCTTATTCAGAGGCCCTTAATTTGGTGTAGGATTAGTTCAAGATTAATAAGAATAAATAGCAGTTTACAGTCGTACAAACCAGAGAGAGACGGAAATTAGACAACTTTTACAATCATTGTTTTTGCTTTTACATTATTGGTCTTAATTGCTAAACATTGTTAATTTTCGGATTTTTCACTCATCCTGACCTTGTTGCCTTGCGCAGAGCATAACTAGAGCTACAGATATCGGATTTTGGTGATCTTGCTGTCGCTAGAAAGATAAGGAAGAGGGCTACAATTTCAGTTATCAAAAGAATTGTCAAATTGGGCCAAAATCAAGGCTAAATTGGGTCTGGAGTTCTTTGGCGTGGATCAGTACGTTGTCCATGATGTTCCTTCACTTAAAAGGGCCTAACTTACTCATCTTAAGGCCAATTAAGGCATATGATACCTTGTTGGAAAGCTTATTCAGAGGTCCTTAATTTGGTCTAGGGTTTGTCAGGATTAATAAGCATAAATAACATTTTACAGCCGCCCAAGCCAGAGAGAGACTGAAATTAGACAACTTTTACAATCATTGTTTTTGCTTTTACATTATTGGGCTTAATTGGGCTTAATTGCTAAACATTGTTAATTTTCGAGTTTTTCACTCATCTTAACCGGGTTGCCTTGCGCAGACCATAACTAGAGCTACAGATATCGGATTTTGGTGATCTTGCTGTCCCTAGAAAGATAACGAAGAGACCTACAATTTCAGGTTTCACAAGAATTGTCAAATTAGGCCAAAATCAAGGCTAAATTGGGTCCGGAGTTCTCTGGCACGGATCAGTGCGCAATCCAAGATGTTCCTTCACTTAAATGGGCCTAACTTACTCATCTTAAGCCCAATTAAGGCATATGATACCTTGTTGGAAAGCTTGTTCAGAGGCCCTAAATTTAGTCTAGGGTTAGGTCAGGATTATTAAGCATAAATAACAGTTTACTGCCGCACAAACCAGAGAGAGACGAAAATTAGACGACTTTTACAATCATTGTTTTTTGCTTTTACATTATTGGGCTTAAATGGGCTTAATTGCTAAACATTGTTAATTTTCGGATTTTAAACTCATCCTCACATTGTTGCCTTGCACAGAGCATAACTAGAGCTACAGATATCGGAGTTTTGTGATCTTGTTGTCCCTAGAAAGATAACGAAGAGACCTACAATTTCTGGTTTCAAAAGAATTGTCAAATTAGGCCTAAATCGAAGCTAAATTGGGTCCAGAGTTCTCTGGGGCGGATCAGTGCGTTGTCCATGATGTTCCTTCACTTAAATGGGCCTAACTTACTCATCTTAAGGCCAATTAAGGCATATGATACCTTGTTGGAAAGCTAATTCAGAGGCCCTTAATTTGGTCTAGGGTTAGGTCAGCATTAATAGGCATAAATAGCAGTTTACAGCCGCACAATTCAGAGAGAGACGGAAATTAGACAACTTTTACAATCATTGTTTTTGCTTTTACATTATTGGGCTTAAATGGGCGTAATTGCTAAACATTGTTAATTTTTTGATTTTACACTCATCTTGACCTTGTTGGCTTGCACAGAGCATAACTAGAGCTACTGATATCGGATTTTTGTGACCTTGCTGTCCCTAGAAAGATAACGAAGAGACCTACAATTTCAAGTTTCACAAGAATTGTCAAATTAGGCCAAAATCAATGCTAAATTAGGTCCCGAGTTCTCTGGCGCAAATCAGTACGCTGTCCATTATGTTCCTTCACTTAAATGGGCCTAACTTACTCATCTTAAGCACAATTAAGGAATATGATCCCTAGTTGGAAAGCTTATTCAGAGGCCCTTAATTTGGTCTATGGTTAGGTCAGGATTAATAAGCATAAATAGAAGTTTTTAGCCGCACAATCCAGAGAGAGACGGAAATTAGACAACTTTTACAATCATTGCTTTTGCTTTTACATTTTTGGGCTTAATTGCTTAATATTGTAAATTTTTGGATTTTTCACTCATCCTGACCTTGTTGCCTTGCGCAGAGCATAACTTGAGCTTCAGATATCGGATTTTGTTGATCTTGCTATCCCTAGAAAGATAAGGAAGAGACCTACAATTTCAGGTTTCACAATATTTGTCAAATTAGGGCAAAATCAAGGCTAAATTGGGTCCCGAGTTCTCAGGCGCGGATCAGTAAGAAGTCCATGATGTTCCTTCACTTAAATTTGCCTAACTTACTCAACTTAAGCCCAATTAAGGCATATGATACCTTGTTGGAAAGCTTATTCAGAGGCCCTTAATTTGGTTATGGGTTAGGTCAGGATTAATAAGAATAAATAGCAGTTTACAGCCGTACAAACCAGAGAGAGACGGAAATTAGACAACTTTTACAATCATTGTTTTTGCTTTTACATTATTGGTCTTAATTGCTAAACATTGTTAATTTTCGGATTTTTCAGTCATCCTGACCTTGTTGCCTTGCGCAGAGCATAACTAGAGCTACAGATATCGGATTTTGGTGATCTTGCTGTCGCTAGAAAGATAAGGAAGAGGGCTACAATTTCTGTTTTCAAAAGAATTGTCAAATTAGGCCAAAATCAAGGCCAAATTGGGTCTAGAGTTCTCTGGCGTGGATCAATACGCTGTCCATGACGTTCCTTCACTTAAATGGGCCTAACTTACTCATCTTAAGGCCAATTAAGGCATATGATACCTTGTGGGAAAGCTTATTCAGAGGTCCTTAATTTGGTCTAGGGTTATGTCAAGATTAATAAGCATAAATAACAGTTTACAGCCGCCCAAGCCAGAGAGAGACGAAAATTAGACAACTTTTACAATCATTGTTTTTGCTTTTACATTATTGGGCTTAACTGGGCTTAATTGCTAAACATTGTTAATTTTTGGATTTTAAACTCATCCTGACCTTGTTGCCTTGTACAGAGCATAACTAGAGCTACAGATATCGGATTTTTGTGATCTTGCTGTCCCTAGAAAGATAACGAAGAGACCTACAATTTCTGGTTTCAAAAGAATTGTCAAATTAGGCCTAAATCAAAGCTAAATTGGGTCCGGAGTTCTCTGGGGCGGATCAGTGCGTTGTCCAAGATGTTCCTTCACTTAAATGGGCCTAACTTACTCATCTTAAGCCCAATTAAGGCATATGATACCTTTTTGGAAAGCTTATTCAGAGGCCCTTAATTTGGTGTAGGGTTAGGTCAGGATTAATAAGTATAAATAGCAGTTTACAGCCGCACAATCCAGAGAGAGACGGAAATTAGACAACTTTTATAATCATTGTTTTTGCTTTTACATTATTGGGCTTAACTGGGCTTAATTGCTAAACATTGTTAATTTTTGGATTTTAAACACATCCTGACCTTGTTGCCTTGCACAGAGCATAACTAGAGCTACAGATATCGGATTTTTGTGATCTTGCTGTCCCTAGAAAGATAACGAAGAGACCTACAATTTCTGGTTTCAAAAGAATTGTCAAATTAGGCCTAAATCAAAGCTAAATTGGGTCCGGAGTTCTCTGGGGCGGATCAGTGCGTTGTCCAAGATGTTCCTTCACTTAAATGGGCCTAACTTACTCATCTTAAGCCCAATTAAGGCATATGATACCTTTTTGGAAAGCTTATTCAGAGGCCCTTAATTTGGTGTAGGGTTAGGTCAGGATTAATAAGTATAAATAGCAGTTTACAGCCGCACAATCCAGAGAGAGACGGAAATTAGACAACTTTTATAATCATTGTTTTTGCTTTTACATTATTGGGCTTAATTTGCTAAACATTGTTAATTTTCAGATTTTTCACTCATCCTGACCTTGTTGCCTTGTGCAGTCCATGATGTTCCTTCACTTAAATGGGCCTAACGTACTCATCTTAAGCCCACTTAAGCCCTACGATACCTTGTTGAAAAGCTTATTCAGAGGCCTTTAATTTGGTCTAGGGCTAGGTCAGGATTAATTAGCATAAATAGAAGTTTACAGCAGCACACTCCAGAGAGAGATGAAAATTAGACATCTTTTACAATCATTGTTTTTGCTTTACATTATTGGGCTTAATTGCTAAACATTGCTAATTTTCGGATTTTTCACTCATCCTGACCTTGCTGCCTTGCGCAGAGCATAACTTTAGCTACAGATATCGGATTTTGGTGATCTTGCTGTCCCTTGAAAGATAAGGAAGAGAGATACAATTTCAGGTTTCACAATAATTGTCAAATTAGGCCAAAATCAAGGCTAAATTGAGTCCCGAGTTCTCTGGCACAGATCAGAACGAAGTCCATGATGTTCCTTCACTTAAATGGGCCTAACTTACTCAACTTAAACCCAATTAAGGCATATGAGACCTTGTTGGAAAGCTTATTCAGAGGCCCTTAATTTGGTCTACGGATAGGTCAGGATTAATAAGCATAAATAGCAGTTTACAGCCGCACAATCCAGAGAGAGCCGGAAATTAGACAACTTTTACAATCATTGTTTTTACTTTTACATTATTGGGCTTAATTGCTAAACATTGTAAATTTTTGGATTTTTCACTCATCCTGACCTTGTTGCCTTGCGCAGAGCATAACTTGAGCTACAGATATCGGATTTTGGTGATCTTGCTATGCCTAGAAAGATAAGGAAGATACCTACAATTTCAGGTTTCACAATAATTGTCAAATTAGGGCAAAATAAAGGCTAAATTGGGTCCCGAGTTCTCAGGCGCGGATCAGTACGAAGTCCATGGACAGCACACTGATCCACGCCAGAGAACTCCGGACTCAATTTAGCCTTGATTTTGGCCTAATTTGACAATTCTTGTGAAACTAGAAATTGTAGGTCTCTTCCTTATCTTTCTAGGGACAGCAAGATCACCAAAATCCGATATATGTAGCTCTAGTTATGCTCTGCGCAAGGCTACAAGGATAGGATCAGTGAAAAATCCGAAAATTAACAATGTTTAGCAATTAAGCCCAATAATGTAAAAGCAAAAACAATGGTTGTAAAAGTTGTCTAATTTCCGTCTCTCTCTGGCTTGTGCGGCTGTAAAGTGCTATTTATGCTTATTAATCATGACCTAACCCTAAACCAAATTAAGGGCCTCTGAATAAGCTTTCCAACAAGGTATCATATGCCTTAATTGGGCTTAAGATGAGTAAGTTAGGCCCATTTAAGTGAAGGAACTTCATGGATTGCGCACTGATCCACGCTAGAAAACTCGGGATCCAATTTAGCCTTGATTTTGGCCAAATTGGACAATTATTGTGAAACCTAAAACTGTAGGTCTCTTCCTTATCTTTCTAGGGATAGCATGATCACCAAAATCTGATATATGTAGCTCTAGTTATGCTCTGCGCAAGGCAACAAGGTCAAGATGAGTGAAAAATTCGAAAAGTAACAATGTTTAGCAATTAAGCCCAATTAAGGCAAATAATGTATAAGCAAAAACAATAATTGTAAAAGTTATCTATTTTCCGTCTCTCTCTGGTTTGTGCGACTTTAAAATGCTATTTATTATTATTAATCCTGACCTAACCCTAGACCAAATTAAGGGCCTCTGAATAAGCTTTCCAACAAGGTATCATATGCCTTAATTGTGCTTAAGATGAGTAAGTTAGCCCCATTTAAGTGAAGGAACTTCGTGGACATCACACTAGTCCGCGCCAGAGAACTCGGGACCTAATTTAGCCTTGATTTTGTCCTAATTTGACAATTCTTGTCCTGAAATTGTAAGTCTTTTCCTTATCTTTCTAGGGACAGCAGGATCACCAAAATCCGATATCTGTAGCTCTAGTTATGCTCTACGCAAGGGAAGAAGGGCAGGATGAGTGAAAAATCCGAAAATTAACAATGTTTAGCAATTAAGCCCAATAATGTAAAAGCAAAAACAATGATTGTAAAAGTTGTCTAATTAAAGTCTCTCTCTGGCTTGTGCAGCTGTAAACTGCTATTAATGTTATCAATCCTGACCTAACCCTGGCCAAATTAAGGGCCTGTGAATAAGCTTTCCAACAAGGTATCATATGCCTTAATTGGGCTTAAGTTGAGTAAGTTAGGCCCATTTAAGTGAAGGAACATCATGGACAGCGTACTAATCCGCGCCAGAGAACTCCGGACCCAATTTAGCCTTGATTTTGACCTAATTTAACAATTCTTGTGAAACCTGAAATTGTAGGTCTCTTCCTTATCTTTCTAGGGACAGCAAGATCACCAAAATCCGATATCTTTAGCTCTAGTTATGCTCTGCGCAAGGCAACAAGGATGGGATGAGTGAAAAATCCGAAAATTAACAAAGTTTAGCAATTAAGCCCAATAATGTAAAAATAAAAAAAATGATTGTAAAAGTTGTCTGATTTCCGTCTCTCTCTGGCTTGTGCGGTTTTAAACTGCTTTTATTCTTATTAATCCTGACCTAACCCTGGACCAAATTAAGGGCATCTGAATAAGCTTTCCAACAAGGTATCATATGCCTTAATTGGGCTTAAGTTGAGTAAGTTAGGCCCCTTTAAGTGAAGGAACATCATGGACTGCGCCGTGATCCGCGCCAGAGAACTCAGGACCCAATTTAGCCTTGATTTTGTCCTAATTTGACAATTCTTGTGAAACCTGAGATTGTAGGTCTCTTCCTTATCTTTCTAGGGACAGCAAGATCACCAAAATCCGATATATGTAGCTCTAGTTATGCTCTGCGCAAGGCAACAAGGTCAGGATGAGTGGAAAATCCGAAAATTAACAATGTTTAGCAATTAAGCCCAATAATGTAAAAGCAAAAACAATGATAGTAAAAGTTGTCTAATTTCCGTCTCTCTCTGGCTTGTGCCGCTGTAAACTGCTATTTATGCTTATTAATCCTGACCTAACCCTAGACCAAATTAAGGGCCTCTGAATAAGCTTTCCAAAAAGGTATCATATGCCTTAATTGGGCTTAAGTTGAGTAAGTTAGGCCCATTTAAGTGAAGGAACATCATGGACTTCGTATTGATCTGTGCCAGAGAACTCGGGCTTAGAGCATAACATTGTTAAACATTGTTATTTTTCTGTTTTTTCACTCATCCTGACCTTGTTGCCTTGCGTAGAGCATAACTAGAGCTACAGATATCGGATTTTGGTGATATTGCCGTCCCTAGAAAGATAAGGAAGAGACCTACAATTTCAGGTTTAACAAGAATTGTCAAATTAGGCCAAATAAAGGCTAAATTGGGTCCCGAGTTCTCTGGCGCGGATCAGTGCGCAGTCCATGATGTTCCTTCACTAAAATTGGCCTAACTTACTCATTTTAATCCCAATTAAGGCATATGGTACCTTGTTGGAAAGCTTATTCAGAGGCCCTTAATTTGGTCTAGGGTTGGGTCAGGATTAATAAGCATAAATAGCATTTTACAGTCGCACAAGCCAGAGAGAGACGGAAATTATACAACTTTTACAATCATTGTTTTTCTTTTACATTATTGGGCTTAATTGCAAAACATTGTTAATTTTCGTATTTTTCACTCATCCTGACCTTGTTGGCTTGAGTAGAGCATAACTAGAGCTACATATATCGGATTTTGGTGATCTTGTTATCCCTAGAAAGATAAGGAAGAGACCTACAATTTCACGTTTCACAAGAATTGTCAAATTAGGCCAAAATCAAGGCTAAATTGGGTCCCAAGTTCTTTGGCGCGATTAGTGCGTAGTCCATGATGTTCCTTCACTTAAATGGGCCTAACTTACTCATCTTAAGCCCAATTAAGGTATGTGATACCTTGTTGGAAAGTTTATTCAGAGGCCCTTAATTTGGTCCAGGGTTAGGTCATGATTAATAAGCATAAATAGAAATTTACAGCTGCACAAGCCATAGAGAGACTGAAATTAGACAACTTTTACAATCATTATTTTTGCGTTAACATTATAGGGCTTAGTTGGGCTTAATTGCTAAACATTGTTATTTTTCGGTTTTTTCACTCATCCTGACCTTGTTGCCTTGCGTAGAGCACAACTAGAGCTACAGATATCGGATTTTGGTGATCTTGCCGTCCCTAAAAAAGATAAGGAAGAGACCTACAATTTCTGGTCTCACAAGAATTGTCAAATTAGGCCAAAATCAAGGCTAAATTGGGTCCCGAGTTCTCTGGCGCTGATCAGTGCGCAGTCCATGATGTTCGTTCACTTAAATTGGGATAACTTACTCATTTTAAGCCCAATTAAGGCATATGATACCTTGTTGGAAAGCTTATTCAGAGGCCCTTAATTTGGTCTAGGGTTAGTTCAGGATTAATAAGCATGAATAGCAGTTTACAGCCGCACAAGCCAGAGAGAGACGGAAATTAGACAACTTTTACAATCATTGTTTTTGCTTTTACATTATTGGGTTGAATTGCCAAACATTGTTAATTTTCGAATTTTTCACTCATCCTGACCTTGTTGCCTTACGCAGAGCATAACTAGTGCTACAGATATCGGATTTTGGTGATCTTGCTATTCCTAGAAAGATAAGGAAGAGTCCTACAATTTCAGGTTTCACAATAATTGACAAATTAGGCCAAAATCAAGGATAAATTAGTTCCCGAGTTCTTTGGCGCGGATCGGTCATGCCGATCCATGATGTTCCTTCACTTAAATGGGCCTAACTTACTCATCTTAAGCCCAATTAATGCACATGATACCTTGTTGGAAAGCTTATTCAGAGGCCTTTAATTTGGTCCAAGGTTAGGTCATGATTAATAAGCATAAATAGCAGTTTACAGCTGCACAACCCAGAGAGAGACTGAAATTAGACAACTTTTACAATCATTATTTTTGGTTTAACATTATAGGGCTTAGTTGAGCTTCATTGCTAAACATTGTTAATTTTCGGATTTTTCACTCATCCTGACCTTGTTGCCTTGCGTAGAGCATAACTAGAGCTACAGATATCGGATTTTGGTGATCCTGCTGTCCCTAGAAAGATAAGGAAGAGACCTATAATTTCTGGTTTCACAAGAATTGTGAAATTAGGCCAAAATCAAGGCTAAATTGGGTCCCGAGTTCTCTGGCTCGGATCAGTGCGCAGTCCATGATGTTCGTTCACTTAAATTTGCATAACTTACTCATTTTAAGCCCAATTAAGGCATCTGATACCTTGTTGGAAAGCTTATTCAGAGGCCCTTAATTTGGTCAAGGGTTACGTCATGACTAATAAGCATAAAATGCAGTTTACAGCCGCACAAGCCAGAGAGAGACAGAAATTAGACAACTTTTACAATCATGGTTTTTGCTTTTACTTTATTGGGTTGAGTTGCTAAACATTGTTAATTTTCGGATTTTTCACTCATCCTGACCTTGTTGCCTTGCGCAGAGCATAACTAGAGCTATGGATATCGGATTTTGGTGATCCTGCTGTTCCTAGAAAGATAAGGAAGAGTCCTACAATTTCAGGTTTCACAAGAATTGTCAAATTAGGCCAAAATCAAGGCTAAATTGGGTCCCGACTTCTCTGGCACAGATCAGTGCGCAGTCCATGATGTTCCTTCACTTAAATGGGCCTAACTTACTCATCTTAAGCCTAATTCAGGCATATGATACCTTTTTGGAAAGCTTATTCAGAGGCCCTTAATTTGGTCTAGGGTTAGGTCAGGATTAATAAGCATCAATAGCATTTTACAGCCGCACAAGCCAGAGAGAGACGAAAATTAGACAACTTTTATGATCATTGTTTTTGCTTTAACATTATAGGGCTTAATTGGGCTTAATTGCTAAACATTGTTAACTTTCGGATTTTTGACTCATCCTGACCTTGTTGCCTTGCGCAGAGCATAACTGGAGCTACATAAATCGGATTTTTGTGATCTTGCCGTCCCTAGAAAGATAAGGAAGATACCTACAATTTCAAGTTCACAAGAACTCTCAAATTAGGCCAAAATCAAGGCTAAATTGGGTCCCGAGTTCTCTGGTGCGCATCAGTGCGCAGTCCATGATGTTCCTTCACTTAAATTGGCCTAACTTACTCATCTTAAGCCCAATTAAGGCATATGATACATTGTTGGAAAGCTTTTTCAGAGGCCCTTAATTTGGTCTAGTTTTAGGTAAGGATTAATAAGCATAAATAGCATTTTACAGCCGCACAAGCCAGAGAGAGACGGAAATTAGACTACTTTTACAATCGTTGTTTTTGCTGTTACATTATTGGGCTTAATTGCTAAACATTGTTAACTTTCGTATTTTTCACTCATCCTGACCTTGTTGCCTTGCACAAAGCATACTGGAGCTACAGATATTGGATTTCTGTGATCTTGCTGTCCCTAGAAAGATAAGGAAAAGACCTACAATTTCAGGGTTCACAAGAACTATCAAATTAGGCCAAAATCAAGGCTAAATTGGGTCCCGAGTTCTCTGGCACGGATCTGTGCGCAGTCCATGATGTTCCTTCACTTAAATTGCCCTAACTTACTCATCTTAAGCCCAATTAAGGCATATGATACCTTGTTGGAATGCTTTTTCAGAGGCCCTTAATTTGGTCTAGGGTTAGGTAAGGATTAATAAGCAAAAATAGAAGTTTACAGCCGCTCAAGCCAGAGAGAGATGGAAATTTGACAACTTTTACAATCGTTGTTTTTGCTTTTATATTATTGGGCTTAATTGCTAAACATTGTTAACTTTCGGATTTTCACTCATCCTGACCTTGTTGCCTTGCGCAGAGAATAACTAGAGCTACAGGTATCGGATTTTGGTGATCTTGTTGTCCCTAGAAAGATAAGGAAGAGACCTACAATTTCAGGTTTTCCAAGAATTGTCAAATTAGGCAAAAATCAAGGCTAAATTGGGTCCTGAGTTCTCTGGCGCGGATCAGTGCGCGGTCCATAATGTTCCTTCACTTAAATGGGCCTAACTTACTCATCTTAAGCCCAATTAAGGCATATGATACCTTGATTGAAAGCTTATTCAGAGGCCCTTAATTTGGTCTTAGGTTAGGTCAGGATTAATAAGCTAAATAGCAGTTTACAGCCGCACAAACCAGAGAGAGACGAAAATTATACAACTTTTTCAATCACTGTTTTTGATTTTACATTATTGGGCTTAATTGCTAAACATTGTTAGTTTTCGGATTTTTCACTCATCCTGACCTTGTTGCCATGCACAGAGCATAACTAGAGCTACAAATATCGGATTTTGGTGATCTTGTTGTCCCTAGAAAGATAAGGAAGAGACCTACAATTTCAGGTTTTCCAAGAATTGTCAAATAGGGCAAAAATCAAGGCTAAATTGGGTCCCGAGTTCTCTGGCGCGGATCAGTGCGCGGTCCACAATGTTCCTTCACTTAAATGGGCTTAACTTACTCATCTTAAGCCCAATTAAGGCATATGATTCCATGTTGGAAAGCTTATTCAGAGGCCCTTAATTTGGTCTAGGGATTAGTCAGGATTAATAAGCATAAATAGCAGTTTACAGCCACACAAGCCAGAGAGAGACGGAAATTAGACAACTTTTACAATCATTGTTTTTGCTTTTACATTATTTGGCTTAATTGCTCTTAATTGCTAAACATTGTTATTTTTCGGATTTTTCACTCATCATGACCTTGTTGCCTTGCGCCGAGCATAACTAGAGCTACAGATATCGGATTTTGGTGATCTTGATGTCCCTAGAAAGAAAAGGAAGAGACCTACAATTTCAGGTTTTCCAAGAATTGTCAAATTAGGCCAAAATCAAGTCTAAATTGGGTCCCGAGTTCTCTGGCGTGGATCAGTGCGCAGTCCATGATGTTCCTTCACTTAAATGGGCCTAACTTACTCATCTTAAGCCCAATTTAGGCATATGATACCTTGTTGGAAAGCTTATTCAGATGCCTTTAATTTGGTCTAGGGTTAGGTCTAGATTAATAAGACTAAATAGCAGTTTACAGCCACACAAGCCAGAGAGAGACGAAAATTAGACAACTTTTACAATAATTGTTTTTTCTTTTACATTATTGGGCATAATTGGGCTTAATGGCTAAACATTGTTAATTTTCGGATTTTTCACTCATCCTGACCATGTTGCCTTGTGCAAAGCATAAATTGAGATACAGATATCGGATTTTGGTGATCTTACTGTCCCCAGAAAGATAAGGATGAGACCTACAATTTCAGCCTTCATAAAAATTTTCAAATTAGGCCAAAATCAAGGCTAAATTGGGTCCCGAGTTCTCTGGCGTGGATCAGTGCGCAGTCCATGATGTTCCTTCACTTATATGGGCCTAACTTACTCATCTTAAACCCAATTAAGGCATATGATACCTTGTCGGAAAGCTAATTCAGAGGCCCTTAATTTGGTCAAGGGTTATATCAGGATTAATAAGCATAAATAGCAGTTTACACCGCCACAAGCCAGAGAGAGACGGAAATTAGACAACTTTTACAATCATTGTTTTTGCTTTTACATTATTGGGCTTAATTGGGCTTAATTGTAAAACATTGTTAATTTCGGATTTTTCACTCATCCTGACCTTGTTGTCTTGCGCAGAGCATAACTAGAGCTACAGATATCGGATTTTGGTGATCTTGCAGTCCCAAGAAAGATAAGGAAGAGACCTACAATTTCAGGTTTCACAAGAATTGTCAAATTAGGGAAAAATCAAGGCTAAATTGGGTCCAGAGTTCTCTGGCGCGGATCAGTGCGCAACCCTTGATGTTCCTTCACTTAAATGGGCCTAACTTACTCATCTTAAGCCCAATTAAGGCATATGATACCTTGTTGGAAAACTTATTCAGAGGCACTTAATTTTCTCTAGGGTTAGGTCAGGATTAATAAGCATAAATAGCAGTTTACAACCGCACAAGCAAGGGAGAGACGAAAATTAGACAACTTTTAAAATCATTCTTTTTGCTTTTACATTATTGGGCATAATTGCTAAACATTGTTAATTTTCGGATTTTTCACTCTTCTTGACATTGTTGCCTTGTGTAGAGCACAACTAGAGCTACAAATATCGGATTTTGATGATCTTGCTGTCCCTAGAAAGATAAGGAAGGGACCTACAATTTCAAGTTCACAAGAATTTTTAAATTATACCAAAATCAAGGATTAATTGGGTCCCGAGTTCTCTGGCACGGATCAGTGCACAGCTAATGATGTTCCTTCGGTTAAATGGGCCTAACTTACTCATCTTTAGCCCAATTAAGGCATATGATACCTTGTTGGAAAGCTTATTCAGAGGCCCTTAATTTGGTCTAGGGTTAGGTCAGCATTAATAAGCATAAATAGCAGTTTACGTCCGCACAAGCAAGAGAGAGACGAAAATTAGACAACTTTCACAATCATTATTTTTGCTTTTTATATTATTAGGCTTAATTGGGCTTAATTGCTAAACATTGTTAATTTTCGGATTTTTCACTCATCCTGACCTGGTTGCCTTGCGCAGAGCATAACTAGAGCTACAGATATCGGATTTTGGTGATCTTGCTGTCCCTAGAAAGATAAGGAAGAGACCTATAATTTCAGGTGACACAAGAATTGTCAATTTAGGCCAAAAACAAGGCTAAATTGGGTCCGAAGTTCTCTGGCACGGATCAGTGCGTAGTCCATGATGTTCCTTAACTTAAATGGGCCTAACTTACTCATCTTTAGCCCAATTAAGGCATATGATACCTTGTTGGAAAGCTTATTCAGAGGCCCTTAATTTGGTCTAATGTTAGGTTAGGATTAATAAGCAAAAATAGCAGTTTACAGCCGCACAAGCCAGAGAGAGACAGAAATTACACAGCTTTTACAATCATTGTTTTTGGTTTTACATTATTGGGATTAATTGGGCTCAATTGCTAAACATTGTTAATTTTCAGATATTTCACTCTTCCTGACCTTGTTGCCTTGCGCAGAGCATTACTAGAGCTATAGATTTCGGATTTTGGTGATCTTGCTGTCCCTAGAAAGAAAAGGAAGTGACCAACAATTTCAGGTTTCACAATAATTGTCAAATTAGACCAAAATCAAGGCTAAATTGGGTCCCGAGTACTCTGGTGCGGATGACCCTATCATTTAAGCCCAAATCGAGGCTAAATTGGGTCCCGAGTACTCTGGCATGGATCAGTGCACAGTCCATGATATTCCTTCACTTAAATGGGCCTAACTTACTAATCTTAAACCCAATTAAGGCATATGATACCTTGTTGGAAAGCTTATTCAGAGGCCCTTAATTTTGTCTAGGGTTAGGTCCGGATTAAAAAGCATAAATAGCAGTTTACAGCCGCACAAGCTAGTGAGAGAAGGAAATTAGATAACTTTTACAATCATTGTTTTTGGTTTTACATTATTGGGCTTAATTGGGCTTAATTGCTAAACATTGTTAATTTCCGGATTTTTCACTAAGCCCGACCTTTTTGCCATGCGCAGAGTATAAGTAGAGCTACAGATATCGGATTTTGGTGATCTTGCTGTCACTAGAAAGATAAGGAAGATACCTACAATGTCAGGTTTCACAAGAATTGTCAAATTAGACCAAAATCAAGGCTAAATTGGGTCCCGAGTTCTCTGGCGCGGATCGATCGGTCGCGATCCATGATGTTCCATCACTTAAATGGGCCTAACTTACTAATCTTAAGCCCAATTAAGGCATATAATACCTTGTTGGAAAGCTTATTCAGAGGCCCTTAATTTGGTCTAGGGTTAGGTCCGGATTAAAAAGCAAAAATAGCAGTTTACAGCCGCACAAGCCAGAGAGAGACGAAAATTAGACAACTTTTACAATCATTTTTTTGCTTTTACATTATCGAGCTTAATTGGGCTTAATTGCTAAACATTGTTAATTTTCGGATTTTTCACTCATCCTGACCTGGTTGCCTTGCGCAGAGCATAACTAGAGCTACAGATATCGGATTTTGGTGATCTTGCTGTCCCTAGAAAGATAAGGAAGAGACCTACAATTTCGGGTTTCACAAGAATTGTCAAATTAGGCCAAAATTAAGGATAAATTGGGTCCCGAGTTGTCTGGCGCTGGTCAGTGCGGAGTCCATGATGTTCCTTCACTTAAATGTGCCTAACTTACTCATCTTAAGCCCAATTAAGGCATATGATACCTTGTTGGAAAGCTTATTCAGAGGCCCTTAATTTGGTCAAGGGTTAGGTCAGGATTAGTAAGCATAAATAGCAGTTTACAGCCGCACAATTCAGAGAGAGATGAAAATTAGACAACTTTTACAATCATTGTTTTTGCTTTTACAATATTGGGCTTAATTGGGCTTAATTGCTAAACATTGTTAATTTTCGGATTTTTCACTCTTCCTGACCTTGTTGCCTTGCGCAGAGCATAACTAGAGCTACAGATATCGGATTTTGGTGATCTTGCTGTCCCTGGAAAGATAAGGAAGAGTCCTACAATTTCAGGTTTCCCAAGAATTGTCAAATTAAGCCAAAATCAAGGCAAAATCGGGTCCCGAGTTCTCTGGCGCGGAGCAGTGCGCAGTCTATGATGTTCCTTCACTTAAATGGGCCTAACTTACTAATCTTAAGCCCAATTGAGGTATATAATACCTTCTTGGAAAGCTTATTCAGAGGCCATTAATTTGGTCTAGGATTTGGTTAGGATTAATAAGCATAAATAGCAGTTAACAGCCGCACAAGCCAGAGAGAGACGGAAATTAGACAACTTTTACAATCATTGTTTTTGCTTTTACAATATTGGACTTAATTGCTAAACATTGTTAATTTTCGGATTTTTCACTCATCCTGACTTGTTGCCTTGCACAGAGCATAACTAAAGCTACAGATTTCGGATTCTGGTGATCTTGCTGTCCCTAGAAAGATAAGGAAGAGACTAACAATGTCAGGTTTCACAATAATTGTCAAATTAGACCAAAATCAAGGCTAAATTTGGTCCCGAGTACTCTGGCGTGGATCAGTGCGCAGTCCATGATGTTCCTTCACTTAAATGGGCCTAACTTACTCATCTTAAGCCCAATTAAGGCATATGATACCTTGTTGGAAAGCTTATTCAGAGGCCCTTAATTTGGTCTAGGGTAGGTCAGCATTAATAGCATAAATAGAAGTTTACGGCCGCAAACCCAAAGAGAGACGAAAATTAGACAACTTTTACAATCCTTATTTTTGCTTTTTATATTATTGGACTTAATTGCTAAACATTGTTAATTTTCGGATTTTTCACTCATCCTGACCTGGTTGCCTTGCGCAGAGCATAACTAGAGCTACAAATATCGGATTTTGGTGATCTTGCTGTCCCAAGAAAGATAAGGAAGAGACCTACAATTTCAGGTTTCACAAGAATTGTCAAATTAGGCAAAAATCAAGGCTAAATTGGGTCCCGAGTTCTCTGGCGCGGATCAGTGCGCAACCCTTGATGTTCCTTCACTTAAATGGGCCTAACTTACTCATCTTAAGCCCAATTAAGGCATATGATACCTTGTTGGAAAGCTTATTCAGAGGCACTTAATTTGCTCTAGGGTTAGGTCAGGATTAATAAGCATAAATAGCAGTTTACAACCGCACAAGCAAGAGAGAGACGGAAATTTGACAACTTTTAAAATCATTGTTTTTGCTTTTACATTATTGGGCATAATTGTTAAACATTGTTAATTTTCGGTTTTTTCACTCTTCTTGACCTTGATTCCTTGTGTAGAGCACAACTAGAGCTACAAATATCGGATTTTGATGATCTTCTTGTCCCTAGAAAGATAAGGAAGGGACCTACAATTTCAAGTTCACAAGAATTTTTAAATTATACCAAAATCGAGGGTAAATTGGGTCCCGAGTTCTCTGGCATGGATCAGTGCGCAGTTCATGATGTTCCTTCACTTAAATGGGCCAAACTTACTCATCTTTATCCCAATTAAGGCGTATGATACCTTGTTGGAAAGCTTATTCAGAGGCCCAAAATTTGGTCTAGGGTTAGGTTACCATTAATAAGCATAAATAGCAGTTTACGGTCGCACAAGCCAGAGAGATACGGAAATTAGACAACTTTTACAATCATTATTTTTGCTTTTTATATTATTGGGCTTAATTGGGATTAATTGCTAAACTTTGTTAATTTTCGGATTTTTCACTGATCCTGACCTGGTTGCCTTGCGCAGAGCATAACTAGAGCTACAGATATCGGATTTTGGTGATCTTGCTGTCCCTAGAAAGATAAGGAAGAGACCTACAATTTCAGGTGACACAAGAATTGTCAATTTAGGCCAAAATCAAGGCTAAATTGGGTCCGAAGTTCTCTGGCACGGATCAGTGCGTAGTCCATGATGTTCCTTCACTTAAATGGGCCTATCTTACTCATCTTTAGCCCAATTAAGGCACATGATACCTTGTTGGAAAGCTTATTCAGAGACCCTTAATTTGGTCTAGGTTTAGGTCAGGATTAATAAGCATAAATAGCAGTTTACAGCCGTACAAGCTAGAGAGAGACGGAAATTAAACAACGTTTACAATCTTTGATTTTGCTTTTACATTATTGGGCATAATTGCTAAACATTGTTAATTTTCGGATTTTTCAATCTTCCTGACCTTGTTGCCTTGTGCTGACCATAACTAGAGCTACAGATATCGGATTTTGATGATCTTGCTGTCCCTAGAAAGATAAGGAATGGACCTACAATTTCAGGTTCACAAGAATTGTCAAATTATTCCAAAATCAAGGCTAAATTGGGTCCCGAGTTCTCTGGCACGGATCGGTGCGCAGTCCATGATGTTCCTTCACTTAAATGGGCCTAACTTACTCATCTTTAGCCCAATTAAGGCATATGATACATTGTTGGAAAGCTTATTCAGAGGCCCTTAATTTGGTCTAATGTTAGGTCAGGATTAATAAGCAAAAATAGCTGTTTACAGCCGCACAAGCCAGAGAGAGACAGAAATTACACAACTTTTACAATCATTCTTTTTGGTTTTACATTATTGGGCTCAATTGCTAAACATTGTTAATTTTCGGATTTTTCACTCTTCCTGACCTTGTTGCCTTGCACAGAGCATAACTAGAGCTACAGATTTCGGATTTTGGTGATCTTGCTGTCCCTAGAAAGATAAGGAAGGGACCAACAATTTCAGGTTTCACAATAATTGTCAAATTAGACCAAAATCAAGGCTAAATTGGGTCCCGAGTACTCTGGCGCGGATGACCCTATCATTTAAGCCCAAATCGAGGCTAAATTGGGTCCCGAGTACTCTGGCGTGGATCAGTCCACAGTCCATGATATTCCTTCACTTAAATGGGCCTAACTTACTAATCTTATGCCCAATTAAGGCATATGATACCTTGTTGGAAAGCTTATTCAGAGGCACTTAATTTGCTCTAGGGTTAGGTCAGGAATAAGCATAAATAGCAGTTTAAAACCGCTCAAGCCTGAGAGAAAAGGAAATTAGACAACTTTTACAATCATTGTTTTTACTTTTACATTATTGGGCTTAATTGGGCTTAATTGCTAAACACTGTTAATTTTTAGATTTTTCACTCATCCCGACCTTGTTGCCATGCGCAGAGTATAACTTGAGCTACAGATATTGGATTTTGGTGATCTTGCTGTCCCTAGAAAGATAAGGAAGAGACCTACAATGTCAGGTTTCACAAGAATTGTCAAATTATTCCAAAATCAAGGCTAAATTAGGTCCCGAGTTCTCTGGCGCGGATCAGTGCGCAGTCCATGATATTCCTTCTCTTAAATGGGCCTAACTTACTCATTGTTAATTCCTTCACTTAAATGGGCCTAACTTACTAATCTTAAGCCCAATTATGGCATATGATACCTTGTTGGAAAACTTATTCAGAGGCCCTTAATTTGGTCTAGGGTTGGGTCGGGATTAAAAAGCATAAATAGCAGTTTACAGCCGCACAAGCTAGAGAGAGAAGGAAATTAGACAACTTTTACAATCATTGTTTTTGGTTTTACATTATTGGGCTTAATTGGGCTTAATTGCTAAACATTGTTAATTTTCGGATTTTTCACTCTTCCTGACCTTGTTGCCTTGCGCAGAACATAACTAGATCTACAGATATCGGATTTTGGTGATCTTGCTGTCCCTGGAAAGATAAGGAAGAGTCCTACAATTTCAGGTTTCCCAAGAATTGACAAATTGGGCCAAAATCAAGGCTAAATTGGGTCCCGAGTTCTCTGGCGCGGATCAGTGCCCAGTCCATGGTGTCAAACTGATCATGGTGACATCATATCTTTTATTTTAACACACACACACACAAATCTATTTGACGTGGTTCTCAGTTTTAAAGCATGTGTGAGAAAGATTGATTTTTTGTTTCAGTTGTTTTATTTTCGAAAAGTTATTTTTAAAATAATCAACAATGTTGATACTTTGCTTAATAAATTTATAAAAAAGTTTTTTTTGGGATAAAAAAAGTTGTTTTATGCATCGTTAGTTTTAGCTTACGACTATTGTGATTTGATTATTTTTCATTCTCAAATTTTTTTTCCAAGTTTATCCCTACAAAATTAACTTCTAAACAAATATTGTTAAATTATACAAATAACTTCATATCATTTTTTTGTAATTAACTATATAAAAGTGATCTTGTTGTATCATATGCCTTAATTGGGCTTAAGATGAGTAAGTTAGTCCCATTTAAGTGAAGGAACATCATGGACTGCGCACTGATCCGTGCCAGAGAACTCGGAACCCAATTTAGCCTTGATTTTGGTCTAATTTGACAACTCTTGTGAAACCTGACATTGTAGGTCTCTTCCTTATCTTTCTAGGGACATCAAAATCACCAAAATCCGATATCTGTAGCTCTAGTTATGCTCTGCGCAAGACAACAAGGTCAGGATGAGTGAAAAATCCGAAAATTAACAATGTTTAGCAATTAAGCCCAATTAAGCCCAATAATGTAAAACCAAAAAGAATGATTGTAAAAGTTGTCTAATTTCCTTCTCTCTCTGGCTTGTGCGGCTGTAAACTTCTATTTATGCTTATTAATCCTGACATAACCCTTGAGCAAATTAAGTGTCTCTGAATAAGCTTTCCAACAAGGTATCATATGCCTTAATTGGGCCTAAGATGAGTAAGTTAGGCCCATTTAAGTGAAGGAACATCATGGGCTGCGCACTGATACGCGCCATAGAAATTCGTACCCAATTTAGCCTTGATTTTGGCCTAATTTGACAATTCTTGTGTCACCTGAAATTGTAGGTCTCTTCCTTATCTTTCTAGGGACAGCAAGATCACCAAAATCCGATATCTGTAGCTCTAGTTATACTCTGCGCATGGCAACAAGACTGGGATGAGTGAAAAATCCGAAAATTAACTATGTTTAACAATTAAGCCCAATGAAGCCCAATAATGTAAAACCAAAAACAATGATTGTAAAAGTTGTCTAATTTCCTTCTCTCTCTAGCTTGTGCGGCTGTAAACTACTATTTATGCTTTTTAATCCTGACCTAACCCTAGACCAAATTAAGGGCCTCTGAATAAGCTTTCCAACAAGGTATCATATGCCTCAATTGGGCTTAAGATTAGTAAGTTAGGGCCATTTAAGTGAAGGAATATCATGTTCTCCCTCTGATCCGTGCTAGAGAACTCGGGATCCAATTTAGCCTTGATTTTGGCCTAATTTGATAATTCTTTGGAAATATGAAATTGTGGGTCTCTTCCTTATCTTTCTAGGGACAGCAAGATCACTAAAATCTGGTATCTGTAGCTCTAGTTATGCTCTGTGCAAGGCAACAAGGTCAGGAAGAGTGAAAAATCCGAAAATTAACAATGTTTAGCAATTAAGCCCAATTAAGCCCAATATTGTAAAAGCAAAAACAATGATTGTAAAAGTTGTCTAATTTTCGTCTCTCTCTGGCTTGTGCGGTTGTAAACTGCTATTTATGCTTATTAATCCTGACATAACCCTTGAGCAAATTAAGTGTCTCTGAATAAGCTTTCCAACAAGGTATCATATGCCTTAATTGGGCCTAAGATGAGTAAGTTAGGCCCATTTAAGTGAAGGAACATCATGGGCTGCGCACTGATCCGCACCAGAGAACTCGAGACTCAATTTAGCCTTGATTTTTGCCTAATTTGACAATTCCTGAAATTGTAGGTCTCTTCCTTATCTTTCTAGGGACAGCAAGATCACCAAAATCCGATATCTGTACCTCTAGTTATGCTCTGCGCAAGGTAACCAGGTCAGGATGAGTGAAAAATCCGAAAATTAACAATGTTTAGCAATTAAGCCCAATAATATAAAAGCAAAAATAATGATTGTAAAAGTTGTCTAATTTTCGTCTCTCTCTGGCTTGTGCGGCCGTAAACTGCTATTTATGCTTAATAATGCTGACCTAACCCTAGACCAAATTAAGGGCCTCTGAATAAGCTTTCCAACAAGGTATCATATGCCTTAATTGGGCTAAAGATGAGTAAGTTAGGCCCATTTAAGTGAAGGAACATCATGGACTGCCCACTGATCCGCGCCAGAGTACTCGGGACCCAATTTAGCCTTGATTTTGGTCTAATTAAGGGTCTCTGAATAAGCTTTCCAACAAGGTATCATATGCCTTAATTGGGCTTAAGATTAGTAATTTTGGCCCATTTAAGTGAAGGAATATCATGGACGGCGCACTGATCCGCGCCAGAGTACTCGGGACCCAATTTAGCCTTGATTTTGGTCTAATTTGACAATTATTGTGACACCTGAAATTGTTGGTCTCTTCCTTATCTTTCTAGGGACAACAAGATCACCAAAATCCGAAATCTGTAGCTCTAGTGATGCTCTGCGCAAGGCAACAAGGTCAGGAAGAGTGAAAAATCCGAAAATTAACAATGTTTAGCAATTAAGCCCAATTAAGCCCAATAATGTAAAACCAAAAACAATGATTGTAAAAGTTGTCTAATTTCGTTCTCTCTCTAGCTTGTGCGGCTGTAAACTGCTATTAATGTTTTTTAATCCCGACCTAACCCTAGACCAAATTAAGGGCCTTTGAATAAGCTTTTACCAACAAGGTATCATATGCCTTAATTGGGCTTAAGATTAGTAAGTTAGGCCCATTTAAGTGAAAGAATATCATGGATCACATGACCGATCCGCGCCAAAGAACTCGGGACCCAATTTAGCCTTGATTTTGGCATATTTTGACAATTATTGTGAACCCTGAAATTGTTGGTCTTTTCCTTATCTTTCTAGGGACAAACAAGATCACCAAAATCCGAAATCTGTAGCTCTAGTTATGCTCTGCGCAAGGCAACAAGGTCAGGAAGAGTGAAAAATCCGAAAATTAACAATGTTTAGCAATTATGCCCAATTAAGCCCAATAATGTAAAACCAAAAACAATGATTGTAAAAGTTGTCTAATTTCCTTCTCTCTCTAGCTTGTGTGGCTGTAAACTGCTATTTATGCTTTTTAATCCCGACCTAACCCTAGACCAAATTAAGGGCTCTGAATAAGCTTTCCAACAAGGTATCATATGCCTTAATTGGGATTAAGATTAGTAAGTTAGGCCCATTTATGTGAAGGAATATCATGGACTGCGCACTGATCCGCGCAAGAGAACTCGGGACCCAATTTAGCCTTGATTTTGGAAAATTTTGACAATTCTTGTGCACCTGAAATTGTAGGTCCCTTCCTTATCTTTCTAGGAACAGCAAGATCATCAAAATCCGATATCTGTAGCTCTAGTTATGCTCTGCACAAGGCAACAAGGTCAGGAAGAGTGAAAAATCCGAAAATTAACAATGGTTAGCAATTATGCCCAATAATGTAAAAGCAAAAACAATGATTGTAAAAGTTGTCTAATTTTCGTCTCTCTCTGGGTTGTACGGCTGTAAACTGCTATTTTTGTTTATTAATCCTGACCTAACCCTAGACCAAATTAAGGGCCTCTGAATAAGCTTTCCAATAAGGTTTCATATGCCTTAATTGGGCTTAAGATTAGTAAGTTAGGTCCATTTAATTGAAGGAACATCATGGACTGCGCACTGATCCGTGC
>JAUPTC010000010.1:1898748-1924904 GCA_030762895.1 Sophora flavescens | reverse complement strand
AGAATGATAAGAAGAGGCCCACAATTTCAATGTTTCACAAGAATTGTCAAATTAGGCCAAAATAAAGGATAAATTGGTCCTGACATGGCGCGGATCATATAGTCCATGATGTTCCTTCACTTAAATGGGCCTAACTTACTCATCTTAAGCCCAATTAAGGCATATGATACCTTGTTGGAAAGCTTATTCTGAGGCCCTTAATTTGGTCTAGGGTTAGGTCAGATTAATAAACATAAATAGCAGCGACAAGCAGCCGTGCCGAGAGAGACGGAAATTAGACAACTTTTTCAATCATTGTTTTTGCTCTTACATTATTGGGTGGGCTTAATTGCTAAACATTGTTAATTTTGGATTTTTCACTCATCCCGACCTTTGTTGCATTTGCAGAATAACTAGAGCTACTGATATTGGATTTTGGTGATCTTGTTGTCCCTAGAAAGATAAGGAAGAGACCTACAATTTCAGGTTTCACAAGAATTGTCAAATTAGGCCAAAATCAAGGCTAAATTGGTTCCCGAGTTATCCGGGTGCGATTAGTGCGGCATCCATGATGGTCCTTCACTTAAATGGGCCTAACTTACTCATCTTAAGACCAATTAAGGCATATGATACCTTGTTGGAAAGCTTAATCGATGTCCTTAATTTGGTCTAGGTTTGGTCAGGATTAGTAAGCATAAATAGCAGTTTACAGCCTCACAAGCCAGAGCGAGACGGAAATTAGACAACTTTACAATCATTGTTTTTGCTTTTAAATTATTGGGTTTAATTAGGCTTAATTGCTAAACATTGTTAATTTTTCGATTTTTCACTCACCCCGACCTTGTTACCTTGCACAGAGCATAACTAGAGCTACGTATATCGGATTTTGGTGATCTTGCTGTCCCTAGAAAGATAAGGAAGAGACTTACAATCTCAGGGTTTCACATGAATTGTCAAATTAGGCCAAAATCAAGGCTAAATTGGGTCCCGAGTTCTCCTCCACGCGGATCGTGCAGTTCATGATGTTCCTTCACTTAAATAGGCCTAACTTACTCATTTTAAGCCCAATTAAGGCATATGATACTTTTTTGTAATGCTTATTCAGAGGCCCTTAATTTGATCTAGGGTTAGGTCAGGATTAATAAGCATAAATAGCAGTTTACAGCCGCACAAGCCATAGAGAGACGAAAATTAGACAACTTTTACAATCATTGTTTTTGATTTTACAATATTGGCCTTAATTGGGCTTAATTGCTAAACATTGTTAATTTTTGTGTTTTTCACTCATCCTAACCTTGTTGCCTTTCGCAGAGCATAACTAGCGCTTCAGATTTCGGATTTTGGTGATCTTGCTGTCCCTAGAAAGTTAAGGAAGAGACCTACAATTTTAGGTTTCACAAGAATTGTCAAATTAGGCCAAAAATAAGGCTAAATTGGGTCCCGAGTTCTTTGGCGCGGATCAGTGCGGTCCATGATGTTCCTTCACTTAAATGGCCGGACTTACTCATCTGAAGCACATTTAAGGCATATGATACCTTGTTGGAAAGCTTATTCAGAGGCCCTTAATTTGGTCTAGGGTTAGGTCGGGGATAAATAAGCACAAATAGCAGTTTACAGCCGCACATGCCAGAGAGAGACGGAAATTAGACAACACTTACAATCATTGTTTTTCCCCCCTGCCCCATGATAAGGAAGAGACCTACAATTTCGTTTCATAAGAATTGTCAAATCATGCCAAAATCAAGGCTAAATTGGTTCGAGATCTCCGGGCGTGGATCGTCGCAGTCCAAGATGTTCCTTCACTTAAATGGGCCTAACTTACTCATCTTAAGCCCAATTAAGGCATATGATACCTTGTGGGAAAGCTTATTCGGGGGCCCTTAATTTGGTCTAGGGTTAGGTCGGGATTAATAAGCATAAATAGCGATTACAGCCGCAAAAGCCAGAGTGAGACGGAAATTAGACAACTTTACAATCATTGTTTTTGCTTTTTACATTATTGGGCTTAATTGGGCTTAATTGCTAAACATTGTTAATTTTCAAAATTTTCACTCATCTCGACCTTGTTACCTTGCTCGAGAGCATAACTAGAGCTACTAATATCGGATTTTGGTGATCTTGCTTTTCCTAGAAAGATAAGGAAGAGACCTACAATCTCCGGTTTCAAAAGAATTGTCAAATTAGGCCAAAATCAAGGCTAAATTGGGTCCCGAAGTTCTTTGGCGCGGATCGATGCGCTATCCATGATGTTCCTTCAATTAAATGGCCCTAACTTAATCATCTTAAGCACAATTAAGCCATATGAAACCTTGTTGGAAAGATTATTCAGAGGCCATTAATTTGGTCTAGCATTCGGTGAAGATTAATAAACATAAATAGCAGTTTATAGCCGCACAAGCCAGGGAGAGAAGGAAATTAGACAACTTTTACAATAATTTTTTTTACTCTTTCATTATTGTGCTTACTTGGTCTTTTTTTCTAAACATTGTTAATTTTCGTATTTTTCACTCATCCCGACCTTGTTGCATTGCGCATAGCATGACTAGAGCTAAAGATATTGGATTTTGGTGATCTTGCTGTCCCTAGAAAGATAAGGAAGAGACCTACAATTTCAGGGTGCCACAAGAATTGTCCAATTAGGCCAAAATCAAGGCTAAATTTGTTCCCGAGTTCTCGGGCACGGATCACTCCCGTAGTCCATGATGTTCCTTCACTTAAATGGGCCTAACTTACTCATCTTAAGCCCATTTAAGGCATATGGTACCTTGTTGGAAAGCTTAATCGAAGCCCTTAATTTGGTCAAGGGTTAGGTCAGGATTACTAAGCATAAATAGCGATTTACAGCAGTACAAGCCAGAGAGAGACGAAAATTAGACAACCTTTACAATCATTGTTTTTGCTTTTAAATTATTGGGCTTAATTGCTAAACATTGTTAATTTTCAAAACTTTCACTCATCCCGACCTTGTTACCTTGCTCGGAGCATAACTTGAGCTATTGATATCGGATTTTGGTGATCTTGCTTTTCCTAGAAAGATAAGGAAGAGACCTACAATCTTAGTTTCAAAAGAATTGTCAAATTAGGCCAAAATCAAGGCTAAATTGGGTCCCGAGTTCTTTGGCGGGGATCGAGTCTGCCCATCCATGATGTTCCTTCACTTAAATGGCCCTAACTTACTCATCTTAAGCCCAATTAAGGCATATGATACCTTGTTGGAAAGCTTATTCAGAGGCCCTTAATTTGATCTAGCATTCGGTCATGATTAATAAACATAAATAGCAGCTTTATAGCCGAACAAGCCAAAGAGAGAAGGAAATTAGAAACCTTTTACAATCATTGTTTTTGCTCTTACATTATTGGGCTTAATTGGGCTTAATTGCTAAACATTGTTAATTTTCGGATTTTTCACTCATCCCGACCTTGTTGCATTGCGCATAGCATAACTAGAGCTACGATATCGGATTTTGGTGACCTTGATGTCCCTAGAAAGATAAGGAAGAGACCTACAATTTCAAGTTTCACAAGAATTGTCCAATTAGGCCAAAATCAAGGCTAAATTTGTTCCCCGGTTCTCGTGCACGGATGCGATCGTAGTCAATGATGTTCCTTCACTTAAATGGGCCTAACTTACTCATCTTAAGCCCAATTAAGACATATGATACCTTGTTGGAAAGCTTAATCGAGGCCCTTAATTTGGTCTAGGGTTAGGTCAGGATTACTAAGCATAAATAGCAGTTTACTGCCGCAAAATCCGAGAGAGACGGAAATTAGACAACCTTTTACAATCATTGTTTTTGCTTTTAAATTATTGGGCTTAATTGGGCTTAATTGCTAAACATTGTTAATTTTCAGATTTTTCACTCATCCCGACCTTGTTGCCTTGTACAGAGCATAACTTGAGCTACGGATATCGGATTTTGGTGACCTTGCTGTCCCTAGAAAGATAAGGAAGAGACCTACAATATTATGTTTCCCAATAATTGTCAAATTAGGGCCAAGATAAAGGCTAAATTGGGCCCCAGGAGTTCTCTCGGCACGGATCGATAGCGCAGTCCATTATGTTCCTTCACTTAAATGGGCCTAACTTACTTATCTTAAGCCCAATTAAGGCATATAATACCTTGTTGGAAAGCTTATTCAAAGTCCCTTAATTTGGTCTAGGGTTAGGTTAGTATTAATAAGCAAAAATAGCAGTTTACAGCCGAACAAGCCAGAGAGAGACGGAAATTAGAAAACTTTTACAATCATTATTTTTGCTTGTACATTATTGGGCTTAATTGCTAAAAATTGTTAATTTTTGGATTTTTCACTCATCCCGACCTTGTTGCCATGCGCAGAGCATAACTAGAGCTACGGATATCGGATTTTGGTGATCTTGCTGTCCCTAGAAAGATAAGGAAGAGACCTACAATCTCAGGTGTCAAAAGAATTGTCAAATTAGGCCAAAATCAAGGCTAAATTTGGTCCCGAGTTCTCGGCGTGGATCAAGATGCTGCGTCCATGATTTTCCTTCACTTAAATGGGCCTAACTTATTCATCTTAAGCCCAATTAAGGCATATGATATCTTGTTGGAAAGCTTATTCGAGGCGAGGTCCTTAATTTGGTCTAGGGTTTAGGACGGGATTAATAAGTATAAATAGCAGTTTACAGCCGCACAAGCCATGAGAGACGAAATTAGACAACTTTTACAATCATTGTTTTTGCTTTTACATTATTGGGCTTAATTGCTAAACATTGTTAATTTTTGATTTTTCACTCATCTTAACCTTGTTTCCTTGGCAGTATAACTAGAGCTACAGATATCGGATTTTTGTGATCTTGCTGTCCCTAGAAAGATAAGGAAGAGACCTACAATTTCGTTTTACAAGAATTGTCAAATTAGGCCAAAATCAAGGCTAAATTGGGTCCTAGTTCTCTGGTGTGGATCATGCGCTATCCAAGATGTTCCTTCACTTAAATGGGTCTAACTTACTCATCTTAAGCCCAATTAAGGTATATGATACCTTGTTGGAAAGCTTATTCGAGGCCCTTAATTTGTTCTAGGGTTAGGTCGATTAATAAGCATAAATAGCAGTTTTTCCGCACAAACCGAGAGAGACGGAAATTAGACGACTTTTACAATCATTGTTTTTGCTTTTACATTATTGGGCTTAATTGGGTTAATTGCTAAACATTGTTAATTTTCGGATTTTCCACACATCCCGACCTTGTTTCCTTGTGCAGAGCATAACTAGAGCTACAGATTTCGGATTTTGGGATCTTGCTGTCCCTAGAAAGATAAGGAAGAGACCTATAATTTCATGTTTCAAAGAATTGTCAAATTAGGCCAAAATCAAAGCTAAATTGCGTCCCTATTTCTCTAGCGCGATGGTCGCGCAGTCCATGATGTTCCTTCACCTAAATGGGCCTAACATACTCATCTTAAGCCCAATTAAGGCATATGATACCTTGTTGGAAAGCTTATTCGGAGGCCCTTAATTTGGTCTCGGGTTAGATCAGGTTTAATAAGCATAAATAACAGTTTACAGCCGCACAAGCTAGAGATAGATGGAAATTAGAAAACTTTTACAATCATTGTTTTTACTTTTACATTATTGGGCTTAATTGCTAAACATTGTTAATTTTTGGATTTTACACTCATCTTGACCTGGTTGCGTTGCCGAGAGCATAACTTGAGCTACTAATATCTGATTTTGGTGACCTTGCAGTCCCTAGAAAGAAAAGGAAGAGACCTATAATTTCAGCTTGCACAAGAATTGTCAAATTAGGCCAAAATGAAGGCTACATTGGGTCCCGAGTTCTCTGCCGTGGATCAGTACGCAGTCCATGATGTTCCTTCACTTAAATGGGCCTAACTTACTCATCTGAAGCCCAATTAAGGCATATGATACCTTGTTGGAAAGCTTATTCAGAGACCCTTTATTTGATCTATCGTTAGGTAAGGATTAATAAGCATAAATATCAGTTTACTGCCGCACAATTCAGAGATAGACAGAAATTAGACAACTTTTACAATCATTATTTTTGCTTTTACATTATTGGGCTTAATTGGGGTTAATTACTAACCATTGTTAATTTTCGTATTTTACACTCATCCTGACCTTGTTGCCTTGCGCAGAGCATAACTTGAGCTATAGATATCGGATTTTTGTGATCTTGCTGTCCCTAGAAAGATAACGAAGAGACAAACAATTTCAGTTTGCACAAGAATTGTCAAATTAGGCCAAAATTAAGGCTAAATTGGGTCCCGTGTTCTCTGGCGCGGAATAGTGCGCTGTCCATGATGTTCCTTCACTTAAAAGGGCCTAACTTACTCATCTTAAGCCCAATTAAGGCATATGATACCTTGTTGGAAAGCTTATTTAGAGGCCCTTTATTTGGTATATGGTTAGGTCATGATTAATAAGCATAAATAGCAGTTTACAACCGCACATTCCAGAGAGAGGCGGAAATTAGACAACTTTTACAATCATTGTTTTTGCTTTTACATTATTGGGCTTAATTGCTAAACAATGTTAATTTTCGGATTTATCACTCATCCTGACCTTGTTGCCTTGCGAATAGCATAACTAGAGCTACAGATATCGGATTTTGGTGATCTTGTTGTCCCTAGAAAGATAAGGAAGAGACCTACAATTTCAGGGTTCACAAGAACTGTCCAATTATGCCAAAATCAAGGCTAAATTGGGTGTGGAGTTCTCCGGCGTGGATCAGTGTGCTGTCCATGATGTTCCTTCACTTAAATGGGCATAACTTACTCATCTTAAGTCCAATTAAGGCATATGATACCTTGTTGGAAAGGTTATTCAGAGGTCCTTAATTTGGTCTAGGGTTAAGTCATGATTAATAAGCATAAATAACAGTTTACAGTCGCACAAGCGACTGAGTGACGGAAATTAGACATCTTTTACAATCAATGTTTTTGCTTTTACATTATAGGGCTTAATTGATAACAATTGTTAATTTTCGAGTTTTTCACTCATCTTAACCTTGTTGCCTTGCGCAGAGTACAACTAGAGCTACAGATATCGGATTTTGCTGATCTTGTTGTCCCTAGAAAGATAACGAAGAGACCTACAATTTCAAGTTTCACAAGAATTGTTAAATTAGGCCAAAATCAATGCTAAATTGGGTCCGGAGTTCTCTGGAGCGGATCAGTGCGCAATCCAAGATGTTCCTTCACTTAAATGGGCCTAACTAACTCATCTTAAGCCCAATTAAGGCATATGATACCTTGTTGGAAAGCTTATTCAGAGGCCCTTAATTTTGTCTTGGGTTAGGTCAAGATTAATAAGCATAAGTAGCAGTTTACAGCCGCACAAGCCAGAGAGAGACGGAAATTAGACAAATTTTACAATCATTGTTTTTGCTTTTACATTATTGGCCATAATTGGGCTTAATTGCTAAACACTGTTAATTTTTGGATTTTTCACTCATCCTGACCTTGTTGTCTTGCGCAAAGCATAACTAGAGATAAAGATATCGGATTTTGGTGATCATGCTGTCCCTAGAAAGATAAGGAAGAGACCTACATTTTCAGGTGCCTCAAGAATTGTCAAATTAGGCCTAAATCAAGGCTAAATTGGGTATGGAGTTCTCTGGCACGGATCAGTGCGCTGTCCATGTTGTTCCTTCACTTAAATGGGCCTAACTTACTCATCTTAAGGCAAATTGAGGTATATGATACCTTGTTGTAAAGCTTATTCAGAGGCCCTTAATTTGGTCTAGGGTTAGGTCAGGATTAATGAGTATAAATAGCAGTTTACAACAGCACAAGTCAGAGAGAGACGAAAATTAGACAACTTTTACAATCATTGTTTTTACTTTTACATTATTGGGCTTAATTGGGCTTAATTGCTAAACATTGTTAATTTTCGGATTTTACTCTCATCCTGACCTTGTTGGCTTGCGCAGAGCATAACTAGAGCTACTGATATCCGATTTTGGTGACCTTGCTGTCCCTAGAAAGAAAAGGAATAGACCTAGAATTTTAGCTTTCCCAAGAATTGTCAAATTAGGCCAAAATGAAGGCTAAATTGGGTCCCGAGTTCTCTGCCGTGGATCAGTGCGCAGTCCATGATGTTCCTTCACTTAAATGGGCCTGACTTACTCATATTAAGCCCAATTAAGGCATATGATACCTTGTTGGAAAGCTAATTCAGAGGCCCTTAATTTGGTCTAGGGTTAGGTCAGCATTAATAGGCATAAATAGCAGTTTACAGCCGCACAATTCAGAGAGAGACGGAAATTAGACAACTTTTACAATCATTGTTTTTGCTTTTACATTATTGGGCTTAATTGGGCGTAATTGCTAAACATTGTTAATTTTTGGATTTTACACTCATCCTGACCTTTTTGCTTTGCGCAAAGCATAACTAGAGCTACTGATATCGGATTTTTGTGACCTTGATGTCCCTAGAAAGATAACGAAGAGACCTACAATTTCAACTTTCACAAGAATTGTCAAATTAGGCCAAAATCAATGCTAAATTAGGTCCCGAGTTCTCTGGCGCGGATCAGTGCGTTGTCCATGATGTTCCTTCACTTAAATGGGCCTAACTTACTCATCTTAAGCACAATTAAGGAATATGATACCTAATTGGAAAGCTTATTCAGAGGCCCTTAATTTGGTCTATTGTTAGGTCATGATTAATAAGCATAAATAGCAGTTTTTAGCCGCACAATCCAGAGAGAGACGGAAATTAGACAACTTTTACAATCATTGTTTTTGCTTTTACATTTTTGGGCTTAATTGCTTAATATTGTAAATTTTTGGATTTTTCACTCATCCTGACCTTGTTGCCTTGCGTAGAGCATAACTTGAGCTTCAGATATCGGATTTTGTTGATCTTGCTATCCCTAGAAAGATAAGGACGAGACCTACAATTTCAGGTTTCACAATAATTGTCAAATTAGGGCAAAATCAAGGCCAAATTGGGTCCCGAGTTCTCAGGCGCGGATCAGTAAGAAGTCCATGATGTTCCTTCACATAAATTTGCCTAACTTACTCAACTTAAGCCCAATTAAGGCATAAGATACCTTGTTGGAAAGCTTATTCAGAGGCCCTTAATTTGGTGTAGGATTAGTTCAAGATTAATAAGAATAAATAGCAGTTTACAGTCGTACAAACCAGAGAGAGACGGAAATTAGACAACTTTTACAATCATTGTTTTTGCTTTTACATTATTGGTCTTAATTGCTAAACATTGTTAATTTTCGGATTTTTCACTCATCCTGACCTTGTTGCCTTGCGCAGAGCATAACTAGAGCTACAGATATCGGATTTTGGTGATCTTGCTGTCGCTAGAAAGATAAGGAAGAGGGCAACAATTTCAGGTTTTCAAAAGAATTGTCAAATTGGGCCAAAATCAAGGCTAAATTGGGTCCGGAGTTCTTTGGCGTGGATCAAGATCGTTGTCCATGATGTTCCTTCACTTAAAAGGGCCTAACTTACTCATCTTAAGGCCAATTAAGGCATATGATACCTTGTTGGAAAGCTTATTCAGAGGTCCTTAATTTGGTCTAGGGTTTGTCAGGATTAATAAGCATAAATAACATTTTACAGCCGCCCAAGCCAGAGAGAGACTGAAATTAGACAACTTTTACAATCATTGTTTTTGCTTTTACATTATTGGGCTTAATTGCTAAACATTGTTAATTTTCAAGTTTTTCACTCATCTTAACCTGGTTGCCTTGCACAGACCATAACTAGAGCTACAGATATCGGATTTTGGTGATCTTGTTGTCCCTAGAAAGATAACGAAGAGACCTACAATTTCAGGTTTCACAAGAATTGTCAAATTAGGCCAAAATCAAGGCTAAATTGGGTCCGGAGTTCTCTGGCACGGATCAGTGCGCAATCCAAGATGTTCCTTCACTTAAATGGGCCTAACTTACTCATCTTAAGCCCAATTAAGGCATATGATACCTTGTTGGAAAGCTTGTTCAGAGGCCCTAAATTTAGTCTAGGGTTAGGTCAGGATTATTAAGCATAAATAACAGTTTACTGCCGCACAAACCAGAGAGAGACGAAAATTAGACGACTTTTACAATCATTGTTTTTGCTTTTACATTATTGTGCTTAAATGGGCTTAATTGTTAAACATTGTTAATTTTCGGATTTTAAACTCATCCTGACATTGTTGCCTTGCACAGAGCATAACTAGAGCTACAGATATCGGAGTTTTGTGATCTTGTTGTCCCTAGAAAGATAACGAAGAGACCTACAATTTCTGGTTTCAAAAGAATTGTCAAATTAGGCCTAAATCGAAGCTAAATTGGGTCCAGAGTTCTCTGGGGCGGATCAGTGCGTTGTCCATGATGTTCCTTCACTTAAATGGGACTGACTTACTCATCTTAAGCCCAATTAAGGCATATGATACCTTGTTGGAAAGCTAATTCAGAGGCCCTTAATTTGGTCTAGGGTTAGGTCAGCATTAATAAGCATAAATAGCAGTTTACAGCCGCACAAGTCAGAGAGACGGAAATTAGACAACTTTTACAATAATTGTTTTTGCTTTTACATTATCGGGCTTAATTGGGCTTAATTGCTAAACATTGTTAATTTTTTGATTTTACACTCATCTTGACCTTGTTGGCTTGCACAGAGCATAACTAGAGCTACTGATATCGGATTTTTGTGACCTTGCTGTCCCTAGAAAGATAACGAAGAGACCTACAATTTCAAGTTTCACAAGAATTGTCAAATTAGGCCAAAATCAATGCTAAATTAGGTCCCGAGTTCTCTGGCGCAAATCAGTACGCTGTCCATTATGTTCCTTCACTTAAATGGGCCTAACTTACTCATCTTAAGCACAATTAAGGAATATGATCCCTAGTTGGAAAGCTTATTCAGAGGCCCTTAATTTGGTCTATGGTTAGGTCAGGATTAATAAGCATAAATAGAAGTTTTTAGGCGCACAATCCAGAGAGAGACGGAAATTAGACAACTTTTACAATCATTGTTTTTGCTTTTACATTTTTGGGCTTAATTGCTTAATATTGTAAATTTTTGGATTTTTCACTCATCCTGGCCTTGTTGCCTTGCGCAGAGCATAACTTGAGCTTCAGATATCGGATTTTGTTGATCTTGCTATCCCTAGAAAGATAAGGAAGAGACCTACAATTTCAGGTTTCACAATAATTGTCAAATTAGGGCAAAATCAAGGCTAAATTGGGTCCCGAGTTCTCAGGCGCGGATCAGTAAGAAGTCCATGATGTTCCTTCACTTAAATTTGCCTAACTTACTCAACTTAAGCCCAATTAAGGCATATGATACCTTGTTGGAAAGCTTATTAAGAGGACATTAATTTGGTTATGGGTTAGGTCAGGATTAATAAGAATAAATAGCAGTTTACAGCCGTACAAACCAGAGAGAGACGGAAATTAGACAACTTTTACAATCATTGTTTTTGCTTTTACATTATTGGTCTTAATTGCTAAACATTGTTAATTTTCGGATTTTTCAGTCATCCTGACCTTGTTGCCTTGCGCAGAGCATAACTAGAGCTACAGATATCAGATTTTGGTGATCTTGCTGTCGCTAGAAAGATAAGGAAGAGGGCTACAATTTCTATTTTCAAAAGAATTGTCAAATTAGGCCAAAATCAAGGCCAAATTGGGTCTAGAGTTCTCTGGCGTGGATCAATACGCTGTCCATGACGTTCCTTCACTTAAATGGGCCTAACTTACTCATCTTAAGGCCAATTAAGGCATATGATACCTTGTGGGAAAGCTTATTCAGAGGTCCTTAATTTGGTCTAGGGTTATGTCAAGATTAATAAGCATAAATAACAATTTACAGCCGCCCAAGCCAGAGAGAGACGGAAATTAGACAACTTTTACAATCATTGTTTTTGCTTTTACATTATTGGGCTTAACTGGGCTTAATTGCTAAACATTGTTAATTTTTGGATTTTAAACTCATCCTGACCTTGTTGCCTTGCACAGAGCATAACTAGAGCTACAGATATCGGATTTTTGTGATCTTGCTGTCCCTAGAAAGATAACGAAGAGACCTACAATTTCTGGTTTCAAAAGAATTGTCAAATTAGGCCTAAATCAAAGCTAAATTGGGTCCGGAGTTCTCTGGGGCGGATCAGTGCGTTTTCCATGATGTTCCTTCACTTAAATGGGCCTAACTTACTCATCTTAAGCCCAATTAAGGCATATGATACCTTTTTGGAAAGCTTATTCAGAGGCCCTTAATTTGGTGTAGGGTTAGGTCAGGATTAATAAGCATAAATAGCAGTTTACAGCCGCACAATCCAGAGAGAGACGGAAATTAGACAACTTTTATAATCATTGTTTTTGCTTTTACATTATTGGGCTTAATTTGCTAAACATTGTTAATTTTTAGATTTTTCACTCATCCTGACCTTGTTGCCTTGTGCAGTCCATGATGTTCCTTCACTTAAATGGGCCTAACGTACTCATCTTAAGCCCAATTAAGGCCTACGATACCTTGTTGAAAAGCTTATTCAGAGGCCTTTAATTTGGTCTAGGGCTAGGTCAGGATTAATTAGCATAAATAGAAGTTTACAGCAGCACAATCCAGAGAGAGACGAAAATTAGACATCTTTTACAATCATTGTTTTTGCTTTACATTATTGGGCTTAATTGCTAAACATTGCTAATTTTCGGATTTTTCACTCATCCTGACCTTGCTGCCTTGCGCAGAGCATAACTTGAGCTACAGATATCGGATTTTGGTGATCTTGCTGTCCCTTGAAAGATAAGGAAGAGAGATACAATTTCAGGTTTCACAATAATTGTCAAATTAGGCCAAAATCAAGGCTAAATTGGGTCCCGAGTTCTCTGGCACAGATCAGAACGAAGTCCATGATGTTCCTTCACTTAAATGGGCCTAACTTACTCAACTTAAACCCAATTAAGGCATATGAGACCTTGTTGGAAAGCTTATTCAGAGGCCCTTAATTTGGTCTACGGATAGGTCAGGATTAATAAGCATAAATAGCAGTTTACAACCGCACAATCTAGAGAGAGCCGGAAATTAGACAACTTTTACAATCATTGTTTTTACTTTTACATTATTGGGCTTAATTGCTAAACATTGTAAATTTTTGGATTTTTCACTCATCCTGGCCTTGTTGCCTTGCGCAGAGCATAACTTGAGCTACAGATATCGGATTTTGGTGATCTTGCTATGCCTAGAAAGATAAGGAAGATACCTACAATTTCAGGTTTCACAATAATTGTCAAATTAGGGCAAAATAAAGGCTAAATTGGGTCCCGGGTTCTCATGCGCGGATCAGTACGAAGTCCATGGACAGCACACTTATCCACGCCAGAGAACTCCTGACTCAATTTAGCCTTGATTTTGGTCTAATTTGATAATTCTTGTGAAACCTGAAATTGTAGGTCTCTTCCATATCTTTCTAGGGACAACAAGATCACCAAAATCCGATATCTGTAGCTCTAGTGATGCTCTGCACAAGGCTACATGGATAGGATCAGTGAAAAATCCGAAAATTAACAATGTTTACCAATTAAGCCCAATAATGTAAAAGCAAAAACAATGATTGTAAAACTTGTCTAATTTCCGTCTCTCTGGATTGTGCGACTGTAAAGTGCTATTTATGCTTATTAATCCTAACCATACCCTAGACTAAATTAAGGGCCTCTGAATAAGCTTTCCAACAAGGTATCATATGCCTTAATTGGGCTTAAGATGAGTAAGTTAGGCCCATTTAAGTGAAGGAACTTCATGGATTACGCACTGATCCACGCTAGAGAACTCGGGATCCAATTTAGCCTTGATTTTGGCCTAATTTGACAATTCTTGTGAAACCTAAAATTGTAGGTCTCTTCCTTATCTTTCTAGGGATAGCATGATCACCAAAATCCGATATATGTAGCTCTAGTTAACTGTGCAAGGCAACAAGGTCAAGATGAGTGAAAAATTCAAAAATTAACAATGTTTAGCAATTAAGCCCAATTAAGTCCAATAATGTAAAAGCAAAAACAATAATTGTAAAAGTTATCTATTTTCCGTCTCTCTCTGGTTTGTACGACTTTAAAATGCTATTTATTATTATTAATCCTGACCTAACCCTAGACCAAATTAAGGGCCTCTGAATAAGCTTTCCAACAAGGTATCATATGCCTTAATTGTGCTTAAGATGAGTAAGTTAGCCCCATTTAAGTGAAGGAACTTCGTGGACATCACACTAGTCCGCGCCAGAGAACTCGGGACCTAATTTAGCCTTGATTTTGTCCTAATTTGACAATTCTTGTCCTGAAATTGTAAGTCTCTTCCTTATCTTTCTAGGGACAGCAAGATCACCAAAATCCGATATCTTTAGCTCTAGTTATGCTCTGCGCAAGGCAACAAGGATGGGATGAGTGAAAAATCCGAAAATTAACAAAATTTAGCAATTAAGCCCAATAATGTAAAAATCTAGTTGTGCAGCTGTAAACTGCTATTAATGTTATCAATCCTGACCTAACCCTGGCCAAATTAAGGGCCTGTGAATAAGCTTTCCAACAAGGTATCATATGCCTTAATTGGGCTTAAGTTGAGTAAGTTAGGCCCATTTAAGTGAAGGAACATCATGGACAACGCACTAATCCGCGCCAGAGAACTCCGGACCCAATTTAGCCTTGATTTTGACCTAATTTAACAATTCTTGTGAAACCTGAAATTGTAGGTCTCTTCCTTATCTTTCTAGGGACAGCAAGATCACCAAAATCCGATATCTTTAGCTCTAGTTATGCTCTGCGCAAGGCAACAAGGATGGGATGAGTGAAAAATCCGAAAATTAACAAAGTTTAGCAATTAAGCCCAATAATGTAAAAATAAAAAAAAATGATTGTAAAAGTTGTCTGATTTCCGTCTCTCTCTGGCTTGTGCGGTTTTAAACTGCTTTTATTCTTATTAATCCTGACCTAACCCTGAACCAAATTAAGGGCATCTGAATAAGCTTTCCAACAAGGTATCATATGCCTTAATTGGGCTTAAGTGAAGGAACATCATGGACTGCGCCGTGATCCGCGCCAGAGAACTCAGGACCCAATTTAGCCTTGATTTTGTCCTAATTTGACAATTCTTGTAAAACCTGAGATTGTAGGTCTCTTCCTTATCTTTCTAGGGACAGCAAGATCACCAAAATCCGATATATGTAGCTCTAGTTATGCTCTGCGCAAGGCAACAAGGTCAGGATGAGTGGAAAATCCGAAAATTAACAATGTTTAGCAATTAAGCCCAATAATGTAAAAGCAAAAACAATGATAGTAAAAGTTGTCTAATTTCCGTCTCTCTCTGGCTTGTGCCGCTGTAAACTGCTATTTATGCTTATTAATCCTGACCTAACCCTAGACCAAATTAAGGGCCTCTGAATAAGCTTTCCAAAAAGGTATCATATGCCTTAATTGGGCTTAAGTTGAGTAAGTTAGGCCCATTTAAGTGAAGGAACATCATGGACTTCGTATTGATCCGTGCCAGAGAACTCGGGCTTAGAGCATAACATTGTTAAACATTGTTATTTTTCGGTTTTTTCACTCATCCTGACCTTGTTGCCTTGCGTAGAGCATAACTAGAGCTACAGATATCGGATTTTGGTGATATTGCCGTCCCTAGAAAGATAAGGAAGAGACCTACAATTTCATGTTTAACAAGAATTGTCAAATTAGGCCAAATAAAGGCTAAATTGGGTCCCGAGTTCTCTGGCGCGGATCAGTGCGCAGTCCATGATGTTCCTTCACTAAAATTGGCCTAACTTACTCATTTTAATCCCAATTAAGGCATATGGTACCTTGTTGGAAAGCTTATTCAGAGGCCCTTAATTTGGTCTAGGGATGGGTCAGGATTAATAAGCATAAATAGCATTTTACAGTCGCACAAGCCAGAGAGAGACGGAAATTATACAACTTTTACAATCATTGTGTTTCTTTTACATTATTGGGCTTAATTGCAAAACATTGTTAATTTTCGTATTTTTCACTCATCCTGACCTTGTTGGCTTGAGTAGAGCATAACTAGAGCTACATATATCGTATTTTGGTGATCTTGTTGTCCCTAGAAAGATAAGGAAGAGACCTACAATTTCACGTTTCACAAGAATTGTCAAATTAGGCCAAAATCAAGGCTAAATTGGGTCCCAAGTTCTTTGGCTCGATTAGTGCGTAGTCCATGATGTTCCTTCACTTAAATGGGCCTAACTTACTCATCTTAAGCCCAATTAAGGTATGTGATACCTTGTTGGAAAGCTTATTCAGAGGCCCTTAATTTGGTCCAGGGTTAGGTCATGATTAATAAGCATAAATAGCAATTTACAGCTGCACAAGCCATAGAGAGACTGAAATTAGACAACTTTTACAATCATTATTTTTGCGTTAACATTATAGGGCTTAGTTGGGCTTAATTGCTAAACATTGTTATTTTTCGGTTTTTTCACTCATCCTGACCTTGTTGCCTTGCGTAGAGCACAACTAGAGCTACAGATATCGGATTTTGGTGATCTTGCCGTCCCTAAAAAAGATAAGGAAGAGACCTACAATTTCTGGTCTCACAAGAATTGTCAAATTAGGCCAAAATCAAGGCTAAATTGGGTCCCGAGTTCTCTGGCGCGGATCAGTGCGCAGTCCATGATGTTCGTTCACTTAAATTGGCATAACTTACTCATTTTAAGCCCAATTAAGGCATATGATACCTTGTTGGAAAGCTTATTCAGAGGCCCTTAATTTGGTCTAGGGTTAGTTCAGGATTAATAAGCATGAATAGCAGTTTACAGCCGCACAAGCCAGAGAGAGACGGAAATTAGACAACTTTTACAATCATTGTTTTTGCTTTTACATTATTGGGTTGAATTGCTAAACATTGTTAATTTTCGAATTTTTCACTCATCCTGACCTTGTTGCCTTACGCAGAGCATAACTAGTGCTACAGATATCGGATTTTGGTGATCTTGCTATTCCTAGAAAGATAAGGAAGAGTCCTACAATTTCAGGTTTCACAATAATTGTCAAATTAGGCCAAAATCAAGGATAAATTAGGTCCCGAGTTCTTTGGCGCGGATCAGTGCGCAGTCCATGATGTTCCTTCACTTAAATGGGCCTAACTTACTCATCTTAAGCCCAATTAATGCACATGATACCTTGTTGGAAAGCTTATTCAGAGGCCTTTAATTTGGTCCAAGGTTAGGTCATGATTAATAAGCATAAATAGCAGTTTACAGCTGCACAACCCAGAGAGAGACTGAAATTAGACAACTTTTACAATCATTATTTTTGCTTTAACATTATAGGGCTTAGTTGAGCTTCATTGCTAAACATTGTTAATTTTCGGATTTTTCACTCATCCTGACCTTGTTGCCTTGCGTAGAGCATAACTAGAGCTACAGATATCGGATTTTGGTGATCTTGCTGTCCCTAGAAAGATAAGGAAGAGACCTATAATTTCTGGTTTCACAAGAATTGTGAAATTAGGCCAAAATCAAGGCTAAATTGGGTCCCGAGTTCTCTGGCTCGGATCAGTGCGCAGTCCATGATGTTCGTTCACTTAAATTTGCATAACTTACTCATTTTAAGCTCAATTAAGGCATCTGATACCTTGTTGGAAAGCTTATTCAGAGGCCCTTAATTTGGTCAAGGGTTACGTCATGACTAATAAGCATAAAATGCAGTTTACAGCCGCACAAGCCAGAGAGAGACAGAAATTAGACAACTTTTACAATCATGGTTTTTGCTTTTACATTATTGGGTTGAGTTGCTAAACATTGTTAATTTTCAGATTTTTCACTCATCCTGACCTTGTTGCCTTGCGCAGAGCATAACTAGAGCTATGGATATCGGATTTTGGTGATCCTGCTGTTCCTAGAAAGATAAGGAAGAGTCCTACAATTTCAGGTTTCACAAGAATTGTCAAATTAGGCCAAAATCAAGGCTAAATTGGGTCCCGACTTCTCTGGCACAGATCGACTGCGCATGATCCATGAAGTTCCTTCACTTAAATGGGCCTAACTTACTCATCTTAAGCCTAATTAAGGCATATGATACCTTGTTGGAAAGCTTATTCATAGGCCCTTAATTTGGTCTAGGGTTAGGTCAGGATTAATAAGCATCAATAGCATTTTACAGCCGCACAAGCCAGAGAGAGACGAAAATTAGACAACTTTTATGATCATTGTTTTTGCTTTAACATTATAGGGCTTAATTGGGCTTAATTGCTAAACATTGTTAACTTTCGGATTTTTGACTCATCCTGACCTTGTTGCCTTGCGCAGAGCATAACTGGAGCTATATAAATCGGATTTTTGTGATCTTGCCGTCCCTAGAAAGATAAGGAAGATACCTACAATTTCAAGTTCACAAGAACTCTCAAATTAGGCCAAAATCAAGGCTAAATTGGGTCCCGAGTTCTCTGGTGCGCATCAGTGCGCAGTCCATGATGTTCCTTCACTTAAATTGGCCTAACTTACTCATCTTAAGCCCAATTAAGGCATATGATACATTGTTGGAAAGCTTTTTCAGAGGCCCTTAATTTGGTCTAGTTTTAGGTAAGGATTAATAAGCATAAATAGCATTTTACAGCCGCACAAGCCAGGGAGAGACGGAAATTAGACTACTTTTACAATCGTTGTTTTTGCTGTTACATTATTGGGCTTAATTGCTAAACATTGTTAACTTTCGTATTTTTCACTCATCCTGACCTTGTTGCCTTGCACAGAGCATACTGGAGCTACAGATATTGGATTTCTGTGATCTTGCTGTCCCTAGAAAGATAAGGAAAAGACCTACAATTTCAGGGTTCACAAGAACTATCAAATTAGGCCAAAATCAAGGGTAAATTGGGTCCCGAGTTCTCTGGCACGGATCTGTGCGCAGTCCATGATGTTCCTTCACTTAAATTGGCCTAACTTACTCATCTTAAGCCCAATTAAGGCATATGATACCTTGTTGGAATGCTTTTTCAGAGGCCCTTAATTTGGTCTAGGGTTAGGTAAGGATTAATAAGCATAAATAGAAGTTTACAGCCGCTCAAGCCAGAGAGAGACGAAAATTTGACAACTTTTACAATCGTTGTTTTTGCTTTTATATTATTGGGCTTAATTGCTAAACATTGTTAACTTTCGGATTTTTCACTCATCCTGACCTTGTTGCCTTGCGCAGAGAATAACTAGAGCTACAGGTATCGGATTTTGGTGATCTTGTTGTCCCTAGAAAGATAAGGAAGAGACCTACAATTTCAGGTTTTCCAAGAATTTTCAAATTAGGCAAAAATAAAGGCTAAATTGGGTCCTGAGTTCTCTGGCGCGGATCAGTGCGCGGTCCATAATGTTCCTTCACTTAAATGGGCCTAACTTACTCATCTTAAGCCCAATTAAGGCATATGATACCTTGATTGAAAGCTTATTCAGAGGCCCTTAATTTGGTCTTAGGTTAGGTCAGGATTAATAAGCTAAATAGCAGTTTACAGCCGCACAAACCAGAGAGAGACGAAAATTATACAACTTTTTCAATCACTGTTTTTGATTTTACATTATTGGGCTTAATTGCTAAACATTGTTAGTTTTCGGATTTTTCACTCATCCTGACCTTGTTGCCATGCACAGAGCATAACTAGAGCTACAAATATCGGATTTTGGTGATCTTGTTGTCCCTAGAAAGATAAGGAAGAGACCTACAATTTCAGGTTTTCCAAGAATTGTCAAATAGGGCAAAAATCAAGGCTAAATTGGGTCCCGAAGTTCTCAGGCGCGGATCGGTGCTGCGGTCCACAATGTTCCTTCACTTAAATGGGCTTAACTTACTCATCTTAAGCCCAATTAAGGCATATGATTCCATGTTGGAAAGCTTATTCGAGAGGCCCTTAATTTGGTCTAGGGATTAGTCAGGATTAATAAGCATAAATAGCAGTTTACAGCCACACAAGCCAGAGAGAGACGGAAATTAGACAACTTTTACAATCATTGTTTTTGCTTTTACATTATTTGGCTTAATTGCTCTTAATTGCTAAACATTGTTATTTTTCGGATTTTTCACTCATCATGACCTTGTTGCCTTGCGCCGAGCATAACTAGAGCTACAGATATCGGATTTTGGTGATCTTGATGTCCCTAGAAAGAAATGGAAGAGACCTACAATTTCAGGTTTTCCAAGAATTGTCAAATTAGGCCAAAATCAAGTCTAAATTGGGTCCCGAGTTCTCTGGCGCGGATCAGTGCGCAGTCCATGATGTTCCTTCACTTAAATGGGCCTAACTTACTCATCTTAAGCCCAATTTAGGCATATGATACCTTGTTGGAAAGCTTATTCAGATGCCTTTAATTTGGTCTAGGATTAGGTCTAGATTAATAAGACTAAATAGCAGTTTACAGCCACACAAGCCAGAGAGAGACGAAAATTAGACAACTTTTATAATAATTGTTTTTTCTTTTACATTATTGGGCATAATTGGGCTTAATGGCTAAACATTGTTAATTTTCGGATTTTTCACTCATCCTGACCTTGTTGCCTTGTGCAAAGCATAAATAGAGATACAGATATCGGATTTTGGTGATCTTACTGTCCCCAGAAAGATAAGGACGAGACCTACAATTTCAGCCTTCATAAAAATTTTCAAATTAGGCCAAAATCAAGGCTAAATTGGGTCCCGAGTTCTCTCAGCGTGGATCGGTCATGCGATCCATGATGTTCCTTCACTTATATGGGCCTAACTTACTCATCTTAAGCCCAATTAAGGCATATGATACCTTGTCGGAAAGCTTATTCAGAGGCCCTTAATTTGGTCAAGGGTTATATCGGGATTAATAAGCATAAATAGCAGTTTACACCGGCACAAGCCAGAGAGAGACGGAAATTAGACAACTTTTACAATCATTGTTTTTGCTTTTACATTATTGGGCTTAATTGGGCTTAATTGCAAAACATTGTTAATTTCGGATTTTTCACTCATCCTGACCTTGTTGTCTTGCGCAGAGCATAACTAGAGCTACAGATATCGGATTTTGGTGATCTTGCAGTCCCAAGAAAGATAAGGAAGAGACCTACAATTTCAGGTTTCACAAGAATTGTCAAATTAGGGAAAAATCAAGGCTAAATTGGGTCCAGAGTTCTCTGGCGCGGATCAGTGCGCAACCCTTGATGTTCCTTCACTTAAATGGGCCTAACTTACTCATCTTAAGCCCAATTAAGGCATATGATACCTTGTTGGAAAACTTATTCGGAGGCACTTAATATGCTCTAGGGTTAGGTCAGGATTAATAAGCATAAATAGCAGTTTACAACCGCACAAGCAAGGGAGAGACGAAAATTAGACAACTTTTAAAATCATTCTTTTTGCTTTTACATTATTGGGCATAATTGCTAAACATTGTTAATTTTCGGATTTTTCACTCTTCTTGACATTGTTGCCTTGTGTAGAGCACAACTAGAGCTACAAATATCGGATTTTGATGATCTTGCTGTCCCTAGAAAGATAAGGAAGGGACCTACAATTTCAAGTTCACAAGAATTTTTAAATTATACCAAAATCAAGGATTAATTGGGTCCCGAGTTCTCCGGCACGGATCGAAGGTACGACCTAATGATGTTCCTTCGGTTAAATGGACCTAACTTACTCATCTTTAGCCCAATTAAGGCATATGATACATTGTTGGAAAGCTTTTTCAGAGGCCCTTAATTTGGTCTAGTTTTAGGTAAGGATTAATAAGCATAAATAGCATTTTACAGCCGCACAAGCCAGGGAGAGACGGAAATTAGACTACTTTTACAATCGTTGTTTTTGCTGTTACATTATTGGGCTTAATTGCTAAACATTGTTAACTTTCGTATTTTTCACTCATCCTGACCTTGTTGCCTTGCACAGAGCATACTGGAGCTACAGATATTGGATTTCTGTGATCTTGCTGTCCCTAGAAAGATAAGGAAAAGACCTACAATTTCAGGGTTCACAAGAACTATCAAATTAGGCCAAAATCAAGGGTAAATTGGGTCCCGAGTTCTCCTGGCACGGATCATGCGCAGTCCATGATGTTCCTTCACTTAAATTGGCCTAACTTACTCATCTTAAGCCCAATTAAGGCATATGATACCTTGTTGGAATGCTTTTTTCAGAGGCCCTTAATTTGGTCTAGGGTTAGGTAAGGATTAATAAGCATAAATAGAAGTTTACAGCCGCTCAAGCCAGAGAGAGACGAAAAATTTGACAACTTTTACAATCGTTGTTTTTGCTTTTATATTATTGGGCTTAATTGCTAAACATTGTTAACTTTCGGATTTTTCACTCATCCCGACCTTGTTGCCTTGCAGAAGAATAACTAGAGCTACATGTATCGGATTTTGGTGATCTTGTTGTCCCTAGAAAGATAAGGAAGAGACCTACAATTTCAGGTTTTCCAAGAATTTTCAAATTAGGCAAAAATAAAGGCTAAATTGGGTCCCTGAGTTCTCGAGGCTGGATCGTCGCGGTCCATAATGTTCCTTCACTTAAATGGGCCTAACTTACTCATCTTAAGCCCAATTAAGGCATATGATACCTTGATTGAAAGCTTATTCAGAGGCCCTTAATTTGGTCTTAGGTTAGGTCGAGATTAATAAGCTAAATAGCAGTTTACAGCCGCACAAACCAGAGAGAGAGGGAATTTATAGAAATTTTTCAATCATTGTTTTTGATTTTACATTATTGGGCTTAATTGCTAAACATTGTTAGTTTTCGGATTTTTCACTCATCCCGACCTTGTTGCCATGCACGAGCATAACTAGAGCTACAAATATCGGATTTTGGTGATCTTGTTGTCCCTAGAAAGATAAGGAAGAGACCTACAATTTCAGGTTTTCCAAGAATTGTCAAATAGGGCAAAAATCAAGGCTAAATTGGGTCCCGAGTTCTCTCGGGCGCGGATCGGCTGCGGTCCACAATGTTCCTTCACTTAAATGGGCTTAACTTACTCATCTTAAGCCCAATTAAGGCATATGATTCCATGTTGGAAAGCTTATTCAGAGGCCCTTAATTTGGTCTAGGGATTAGTCAGGATTAATAAGCATAAATAGCAGTTTACAGCCACACAAGCCAGAGAGAGACGGAAATTAGACAACTTTTACAATCATTGTTTTTGCTTTTACATTATTTGGCTTAATTGCTCTTAATTGCTAAACATTGTTATTTTTCGGATTTTTCACTCATCATGACCTTGTTGCCTTGCGCCGAGCATAACTAGAGCTACAGATATCGGATTTTGGTGATCTTGATGTCCCTAGAAAGAAATGGAAGAGACCTACAATTTCAGGTTTTCCAAGAATTGTCAAATTAGGCCAAAATCAAGTCTAAATTGGGTCCCGAGTTCTCTGGCGCGGATCAGTGCGCAGTCCATGATGTTCCTTCACTTAAATGGGCCTAACTTACTCATCTTAAGCCCAATTTAGGCATATGATACCTTGTTGGAAAGCTTATTCAGATGCCTTTAATTTGGTCTAGGATTAGGTCTAGATTAATAAGACTAAATAGCAGTTTACAGCCACACAAGCCAGAGAGACGAAAATTAGACAACTTTTACAATAATTGTTTTTTCTTTTACATTATTGGGCATAATTGGGCTTAATGGCTAAACATTGTTAATTTTCGGATTTTTCACTCATCCTGACCTTGTTGCCTTGTGCAAAGCATAAATAGAGATACAGATATCGGATTTTGGTGATCTTACTGTCCCCAGAAAGATAAGGACGAGACCTACAATTTCAGCCTTCATAAAAATTTTCAAATTAGGCCAAAATCAAGGCTAAATTGGGTCCCGAGTTCTCTGGCGTGGATCAGTGCGCAGTCCATGATGTTCCTTCACTTATATGGGCCTAACTTACTCATCTTAAGCCCAATTAAGGCATATGATACCTTGTCGGAAAGCTTATTCAGAGGCCCTTAATTTGGTCAAGGGTTATATCGGGATTAATAAGCATAAATAGCAGTTTACACCGGCACAAGCCAGAGAGAGACGGAAATTAGACAACTTTTACAATCATTGTTTTTGCTTTTACATTATTGGGCTTAATTGGGCTTAATTGCAAAACATTGTTAATTTCGGATTTTTCACTCATCCTGACCTTGTTGTCTTGCGCAGAGCATAACTAGAGCTACAGATATCGGATTTTGGTGATCTTGCAGTCCCAAGAAAGATAAGGAAGAGACCTACAATTTCAGGTTTCACAAGAATTGTCAAATTAGGGAAAAATCAAGGCTAAATTGGGTCCAGAGTTCTCTGGCGTGGATCAGTGCGCAACCCTTGATGTTCCTTCACTTAAATGGGCCTAACTTACTCATCTTAAGCCCAATTAAGGCATATGATACCTTGTTGGAAAACTTATTCGGAGGCACTTAATTTGCTCTAGGGTTAGGTCAGGATTAATAAGCATAAATAGCAGTTTACAACCGCACAACCAAAGGAGAGACGAAAATTTAGACAACTTTTAAAATCATTCTTTTTGCTTTTACATTATTGGGCATAATTGCTAAACATTGTTAATTTTCGGATTTTTCACTCTTCTTGACATTGTTGCCTTGTGTAGAGCACAACTAGAGCTACAAATATCGGATTTTGATGATCTTGCTGTCCCTAGAAAGATAAGGAAGGGACCTACAATTTCAAGTTCACAAGAATTTTTAAATTATACCAAAATCAAGGATTAATTGGGTCCCGAGTTCTCTGCACGGATCGAGTTGCCAGCTAATGATGTTCCTTCGGTTAAATGGGCCTAACTTACTCATCTTTAGCCCAATTAAGGCATATGATACCTTGTTGGAAAGCTTATTCAGAGGCCCTTAATTTGGTCTAGGGTTAGGTCAGCATTAATAAGCATAAATAGCAGTTTACGTCCGCAAAAGCAAGAGAGAGACGAAAATTAGACAACTTTCACAATCATTATTTTTGCTTTTTATATTATTAGGCTTAATTGGGCTTAATTGCTAAACATTGTTAATTTTCGGATTTTTCACTCATCCTGACCTGGTTGCCTTGCGCAGAGCATAACTAGAGCTACAGATATCGGATTTTGGTGATCTTGCTGTCCCTAGAAAGATAAGGAAGAGACCTACAATTTCAGGTGACACAAGAATTGTCAATTTAGGCCAAAATCAAGGCTAAATTGGGTCCGAAGTTCTCTGGCACGGATCAGTGCGTAGTCCATGATGTTCCTTAACTTAAATGGGCCTGACTCACTCATCTTTAGCCCAATTAAGGCATATGATACCTTGTTGGAAAGCTTATTCAGAGGCCCTTAATTTGGACTAGGGTTAGGTCGGGACTAATAAGCATAAATAACAGTTTACAGCCGTACAAGCCAGAGAGAGACGGAAATTAGACAACGTTTACAATCTTTGATTTTGCTTTTACATTATTGGGCATAATTGCTAAACATTGTTAATTTTCGGATTTTTGAATCTTCCCTTGCCTTGCCTTGTGCCGAGCATAACTAGAGCTACGGATATCGGATTTTGATGATCTTGCTGTCCCTAGAAAGATAAGGAAGGGACCTACAATTTCAGGTTCACAAGAATTGTCCAATTATTCCAAAATCAAGGCTAAATTGGGTCCCGAGTTCTCTGGCATGGATCGGTGCACAGTCCATGATATTCCTTCACTTAAATGGGCCTAACTTACTCATCCTTTAGCCCAATTAAGGCATATGATACATTGTTGGAAAGCTTATTCAGAGGCCCTTAATTTGGTGTAATGTTTGGTTAGGATTAATAAGCAAAAATAGCATTTTACAGCCGCACAAGCCACAGAGACAGAAATTACACAGCCTTTTACAATCATTGTTTTTGGTTTTACATTATTGGGCTATAATTGGGCTAATTACTAAACATTGTTAATTTTCGGATATTTCACTCTTCCCGACCTTGTTGCCTTGGCGCAGAGCATAACTATAGATTTCGAATTTTGGTGATCTTACCTCGCCAAGAAAGATAGAAGTGACCAACAATTTCGGTTTCACAATAATTGTCAAATTTGACCAAAATCAAGGCTAAATTGGGTCCCAGTACTCATTGATATTTTAAGCCCAAATCGAGGCTAAATTGGGTCCCTACTACAGGCGGGGATCGCACAGTCCATGATATTCCTTCACTTAAATGGGCCTAACTTACTAATCTTAAGCCCAATTAAGGCATATGATACCTTGTTGGAAAGCTTATTCATAAAGTTTCTTTACTTATTTTGTCTAGGGT
>JAUPTC010000010.1:1803786-1898248 GCA_030762895.1 Sophora flavescens | reverse complement strand
GGAGTTGTGTTTGTGTCTTGGTTATGGCAAGTTTGTTGGATTTGATTAATTTTGTATAGATTGATTGCATGTTATGTGATGATTCCCCCTAGGATTTGAGATTTTGAAATTTGATCCCCACTTGAAAATTTGAAAACTGAACTTTGAGATATTTTGTTGTGATGGCATGATTTATGATAAGTTTGGGGTGATGGGAAGCACACACTAGGGATAGAATCTCTTTCAAATAATTTGCAAAAATGTCCAGGTGAGGATTTGAGCCTCCAACATGTTTTGAACTGTGTGAAATCACTTTTAAGTTGCACTTTCCCGAATTTGCTTGAATCTCTTTATGATTTGCATGTCTATGTGTTTGCTTCAAATGATTTAGGCAGATTTTCTTTGTAAATAACTACTTGGCCTAAAAATAACCATCCCTTATGCATGTTCCATAGTTAGCCCCTTTGAGCCTGATTAGCCTGTTAATTCTTGTTAACCTTATGTTATGAGCCTAAAATCTGAAAAACCATGTTAACCCGATCTTAGGATTAGGAGAGCATGGATCCTTAGCAAGAGAATGGTTGCAAGAAACTAAGTTTGGGGTGGCTACAAGAATGTGACATTCTGGGATTGAAAAAAAAAATATATATAATAAAAAGGTTGGAGCCAAAAAAAAAAAAAAAAGAAAAGAAAAGAAAAGAAAAATAAATAAATAAAATAGAAAAAAATTTTTGTCAAAAAGGCTATTTGAATAAAAAGGCTATAGTCACCCAAGGCAAATGAAAAATGAAGAAAGGAACTTGAGTGGAAATTCTATGTATCAAAAGTTTCATGCTCTCTTAGTTCCTAGGGTCTTCAGCCTAGTTCCTTTGTATATCCTACCTTTAGCCAGGCCCCATTACAACCCATAAAAGACCTGTTGATGTTGCATGCATGTTTTCTGTGGGAATCATTTTGAGATGAAAATCAAATTTGTGGGAAGTGTTCTTAAAAGTGAAACTGAGTGAAATGTTGACAGCCTGACAAAAATTGAGCGTTTGAGTGAACACAAATTTCCCTTGTGAGGAAGGTAGTTGTTTGAATTTGGTGATCTCTCTTTTGTGTGTAACTTGGATCCCCTGCTTAGAGTAATGATTGTTTGAATGATGGAATACTCAATTGTTTAGAATAAATGATTGTGGGGATTGCTTTGTTTGAAAGGGGGGAACATTGAAGGAAAAATTGTTTTGATGAAATATTGCTTGAAATTTGTGCAAAGTTGATTGAATCCTTAAGCTTTCCATGTTTTGCCATGTCTTGAGTCTTTTTAAGTTTTTGAGTTTTAGTTTGCTTGGGGACAAGCAAAGTTTAAGTTTGGGGTATTTTGATCATCCGCTGGCTCATCTAGTTTTATAGCTAGTATGACCATGGTTTTGTGCTTATTTTATATCATTTTCACCCAAATTAGACTTGATTGTCTTTAAGCAGCATTTTGAGTCTGTAAAGTGTTTTTAGGTTAATTTAGTTGATTTAGAGTGAATAAAGTACTTACTGTTATTTCTTATTTTCAGGTTAATAAAAAGAAATAAATCTGGAGCTTTCGCCCCGCGAAAAGGCCTTCGCCCCGCGAACCAGAAGGAGACTGCTCTGCAAATTGCCAACCATTCTGTCTCGCCCCGCGAACACCTGACTCGCCTCGCGAGTAATCCAACCCTGGAAGACCAGAAGCCATCACGGCTTGTGCATGTTGAAGGTCACGGGCGTTACAGTTTGGAACTTGAAGAGTCTCGCCTCGCGAAGAGAAGCTCGCCTCGCGAGAATACCAAAAGCTGAAGACTGTTCGCATTATTCACCTCGCGAAGGTGTGCTCGCCTCGCGAGCTAGCTGATTCCAGAAAGTTGTATATAAGCCTGCTTGAAGGCAAAACTGAGTAGTTAGTCTTAGTTAGTTTTAGTTAGTCAGTAGTAGTAGTTTCAGTAGTTTATTTTCTTTTCTTTTCTTTTGTGTCTCTTTTGTAATGGAGAACTAGTCTCCTTGGTTAATCTACTGGGATTGGTTTCCATTTACATTTGAGGTTCTGTATTTCCTGTTTTCATTTGCTTTTCTCTCTTCAATGCGATGCTATATGTTTCTGTTTGTTTAATTCAGGAGTGTATAGTGTTGTGTTGATTCATTTCAGTGATGCTATGTTCCTATACTTAATCGCGTTTGTTTAATTCGCGTGCGTTCATTAATGTTCGTTTAGTTAATGAGGGCTTAACCTCGTTTGTTTAATTCGGGAATAGGAACATGTATCCGTAGTAGCGATTTCATTTGTTAATTGTTGCTACAACTGAAAGGGGATTAGAATCCGCTTAGGGCTTGGAATTGCATGAACCGATGATAGTGGGAAACCGAGAACAGTAGGTTAATCGCTTTAGTTATTTGTTAATCTCTTAAACTGCTCTGTTTTCTTACTCTGTTTTTGTTTTGTTTCTTTATTTTAGTTTCAAACTCAAACCCCCCAAAAATATGACTTTTCCTGACTTTTCTGTTAACAACAACACTAAAGAGTCCTTGTGAGACGACATCCGAGTTGTCGCCTTAAACTACAGTTTTAAAAACCGCTCGTTCTTTTTGGCGCGTGTGCGACAGCGCGATCACTTATTCAGAGGCCCTTAATTTGGTCTAGGGTTAGGTCGGGATTAAATAGCATAAATAGCAGTTTACAGCCGCACAAGCTAGAGAGAGAAGGAAATTAGATAACTTTTACAATCATTGTTTTTGGTTTTACATTATTGGGCTTAATTGGACTTAATTGCTAAACATAGTTAATTTTCGGATTTTTCACTCAACCTGATCTTGTTGCCATGCGCAGAGCATAACTAGAGCTACAGATTTCGGATTTTGGTGATCTTGTTGTCCCTGGAAAGATAAGGAAGGGACCTACAATTTCAGGTTCACAAGAATTGTCAAATTATTCCAAAATCAAGGCTAAATTGGGTCACGAGTACTCTGGCGCGGATCGAGTGTGCAATCCATGATATTCCTTCACTTAAATGGGCCTAACTTACTAATCTTAAGCCCAATTAAGGCATATGATACCCAGTTGGAAAGCTTATTCAGAGGCCCTAAATTTGGTCTTGGGTTAGGTCGGGATTAAAAAGCATAAATAGCAGTTTACAGCCACACAAGCTAGAGAGAGAAGGAAATTAGACAACTTTTACAATCATTGTTTTTGGTTTTACATTATTGGGCTTAATTGGGATAAATTGCTAAACATTGTTAATTTTCGGATTTTTCACTCTTCCTGACCTTGTTGCCTTGCGCAGAGCATAACTAGAGCTACAGATTTCAGATTTTGGTGATCTTGCTGTCCCTAGAAAGATAAGGAAGGGACCTACAATTTCAGGTTCACAAGAATTGTCAAATTATTCAAAAATCAAGGCTAAATTGGGTCTCGAGTTCTCTGGCGCGGATCAGTGCGCAGTCCATGATATTCCTTCACTTAAATGGGCCTAACTTTATAATCTTAAGCCCAATTAAGACATATGATACCTTGTTGGAAAGCTTATTCAGAGGCCCTTAATTTGGTCTAGGGTTAGGTCGGGATTAAAAAGCATAAATAGCAGTTTACAGCAGCACAAGATAGAGAGAGAAAGAAATTACCCAACTTTTACAATCATTGTTTTTGGTTTTACATTATTGGGCTTAACTGGGCTTAATTGCAAAACATTGTTAATTTTCGGATTTTTCACTCTTCCCGACCTTGTTGCCTTGCGCAGAGCATAACTAGAGCTACAGATTTCGGATTTTGGTGATCTTGCTGTCCCTGGAAAGATAAGGAAGGGACCAACAATTTCATGTTCACAAGAATTGTCAAATTCGACCAAAATCAAGGCTAAATTGGGTCCCGAGTACTCTGGCGCAGTTCAGTGCGCAGTCCATGATATTCCTTCACTTAAATGGGCCTAACTTACTAATCTTAAGCCCAATTATGGAAAATGATACCTTGTTGGAAAGCTTATTCAGAGGCCCTTAATTTGGTCTAGGGTTAGGTCAGGATTAATAAGCAAAAATAGCAGTTTACAGCCGCAAAAGCCAGAGAGAGAGGGAAATTAGACAACTTTTACAATCATTGTTTTTGCTTTTACATTATTGGGCCTAATTGCTAAACATTGTTAATTTTCGGATTTTTCACACTTCCTGACCTTGTTGCCTTGTACAGAGCATAACTAGAGCTACAGATATCGGATTTTGATGATCTTGCTGTCCCTAGAAGATAAGGAAGGGACCTACAATTTCTGGTTCACAAGAATTGTCAAATTATTCCAAAATCAAGGCTAAATTGGGTCCCAAGTTCTCGACGCGGGATCGGTGCATGATCCATGATATTCCTTCACTTAAATGGGCCTAACTTACTAATCTTAAGCCCAATTAAGGCATATGATACCTTGTATGTAAAAGCTTATTCAGAGGCCCTTAATTTGGTCTAGGGTTAGGTCGGGATTAAAAAGCATAAATAGCAGTTTACATTGTTAATTTTCGGATTTTTCACTCTTCCTGACCTTGTTGCATTGCGCGGAGCATAACTAGAGCTACAGATTTCGGATTTCGGTGATCTTGCTGTCCCTAGAAAGATAAGGAAGAGACCTCAATTTCAGGTTTCACAAGAATTGTCAAATTAGGAAAAAATCAAGGCTAAATTGGGTCCCGAGTTCTCTGGCGCGGATCAGTGCGCAGCCCATGATGTTCCTTCACTTAAATGGGCCTACTTAATCATCTTAGGCCCAATTAAGGCATACGATACCTTGTTGGAAAGCTTATTCAGAGGCACTTAATTTGACAACTTTTACAATCATTGCTTTTGCTTTTATATTATTGGGATCAAACAAGTGCATTTGGCGCGGATCAGTGCGCAGTCCATGATGTTAGGAAGAGACCGACAATTTCATATTTCCAAAGAATTATCAAATTAGGCCAAAATCAAGGCTAAATTGGATCCCGAGTTCTCTAGCACGGATCAGTGCGCAGTCCATGATGTTCCTTCAATTAAATGGACCTAACTTACTAATCTTAAGCCCAATTAAGGCATATGAAACCTTGTTGGAAAGCTTATTCAGAGGCCCTTAATTTGGTCTAGGGTTAGGTCAGGATTAATAAACAAAAATAGCAGTTTACAGCCGTACAACCCAGAGAGAGATGAAAATTAGACAACTTTTACAATCATTGTTTTTGCTTTTACATTATTGGGCATAATTGCTAACCATTGTTAATTTTCGGATTTTTCACTCTTCCTGACCTTGTTGCCTTGTGCAGAGCATAACTAGAGCTACAGATATCGGATTTTGATGATCTTGCTGTTCCTAGAAAGATAAGGAAGGGACCTACAATTTCAGGTTCACAAGAATTGTCAAATTTTTCCAAAATCAAGGCTAAATTGGGTCCCGAGTTCTCTTGCGCGGATCAGTGCGCAGTCCATGATATTCCTTCACATAAATGGGCCTAACTTACTAATCTTAATCCCAATTAAGGCATATGATACCTTGTTGGAAAGCTTATTCAGAGACCCTTAATTTGGTCTAGGGTTAGGTCGGGATTAAAAAGCATAAATAGCAGTTTACAGCCGCACAAGCTAGAGAGAGAAGGAAATTAGACAACTTTTACAATCATTGTTTTTGGTTTTACATTATTGGGCTTAATTGGGCATAATTGCTAAACATTGTTAATTTTCGGATTTTTCATTCTTCCTGACCTTGTTGCCTTGCGCAGAGCATAACTAGAGCTACAGATTTCGGATTTTGGTGATCTTGCTGTCCCTAGAAAGATAAGGAAAAGACCAACAATTTCAGGTGTCACAATAATTGTCAAATTATGCCAAAATCAAGGCTAAATTGGGTCCCGAGTTCTTTGGCGGGATCGGGGATCCATGATATTCTTTCACTTAAATGGGCCTAACTTACTAATCTTAACCCAATTAAGGCATATGATACCTTTTGGTAAAGCATTCAAGGCCCTTAATTTGTCTAGGTAGGGATTAAAACATTAATATAAAAAAACTTAAATCATTTTTTTTTACGCAAATTTTTCCCTTTTTAGAGACTTTTTCCCGAAGAAGAGCCACATTCTGTCACAAAATGTCAAATTAGACCAAAACAGGCTAAATTGGGTCCCAGTACTCGGCGCGGATCGGTCGCCGTCCATGATATTCCTTCACTTAAATGGGCCAAAATTACTAATCTTAAGCCCAATTAAGGCATATGATACCTTGTTGGAAAGCTTATTCAGAGACCCTTAATTAGACCAAAATCAAGGCTAAATTGGGTCCCGAGTACTCTGGCGCAGATCAGTGGGCAGTCTATGATGTTCCTTCACTTAAATGGGCCTAACTTACTCATCTTTAGCCCAATTAAGGCATATGATACCTTGTTGGAAAGCTTATTCAGAGGCCCTTAATTTGGTCTAGGGTTAGGTCAGCATTATTAAGCATAAATAGCAGTTTACGGCCGCACAAGCCAGAGAGAGACGAAAATTAGACAACTTTTACAATCATTATTTTTGCTTTTATATTATTGGGCTTAATTGCTAAACATTGTTAATTTTCGGATTTTTCACTCATCCTGACCTGGTTACCTTGCGCAGAGCATAACTAGAGCTACAGATATCGGATTTTGGTGATCTTGCTGTCCCTAGAAAGATAAGGAAGAGACCTACAATTTCAGGAATTGTCAAATTAGGCAAAAATCAAGGCTAAATTGGGTCTCGAGTTCTCTGGCGCGGATCAGTGCGCAGCCCATGATGTTCCTTCACTTAAATGGGCCTAACTTACTCATCTTAGGCCCAATTAAGGCATATGATACCTTGTTGGAAAGCTTATTCAGAGGCACTTAATTTGCTCAAGGGTTATGTCAGGATTAATAAGCATAAATAGCAGTTTACAACCGCACAAGCCAGAGAGAGACGAAAATTTGACAACTTTTAAAATCATTGTTTTTGCTTTTACATTATTGGGCTTAATTGGGCTTAATTGCTAAACATTGTTAATTTTCAGTTTTTCACTCATCCTGACCTTGTTGCCTTTCGCAGAGCATAACTAGAGCTACAGATACCGGATTTTAGTGATCTTGTTGTCCCTAGAAAGATGAGGAAGAGACCCACAATTTCATATTTCCAAAGAATTATCAAATTAGGCCAAAATCAAGGCTAAATTGGATCCCGAGTTCTCTAGCACGGATCAGAGGGAGAACATGATATTCCTTCACTTAAATGGCCCTAACTTACTAATCTTAAACCCAATTGAGGCATATGATACCTTGTTGGAAAGCTTATTCTGAGGCCCTTAATTTGGTCTAGGGTTAGGTCAGGATTAAAAAGCATAAATAGTAGTTTACAGCCGCACAAGCTAGAGAGAGAAGGAAATTAGACAACTTTTACAATCATTGTTTTTGGTTTTACATTATTGGGCTTTATAGGGCTCAATTGCTAAACATTGTTAATTTTCGGATTTTTCACTCTTCCTGACCTTGTTGCCATGCGCAGAGCATAACTAGAGCTACAGATATCGGATTTTGGTGATCTTGCTGTCCCTAGAAAGATAAGGAAGACAACTTTTACAATCATTGTTTTTGGTTTTACATTATTGGGCTTACTTGGACTTAATTTCTAAACATTGTTAATTTTCGGTTTTTTCACTCTTCCCGACCTTGTTGCCTTGCGCAGAGCATAACTAGAGCTACAGATTTCTGATTTTGGTGATCTTGCTGTCACTGGAAAGATAAGGAAGGGACCAACAATTTCATGTTCACAAGAATTGTCAAATTCGACCAAAATCAAGGCTAAATTGGGTCCCGAGTACTCTGGTGCGGATCAGTGCGCAGTCCATGATATTCCTTCACTTAAATGGGCCTAACTTACTAATCTTAAGCCCAATTATGGAAAATGATACCTTGTTGGAAAGCTTATTCAGAGGCCCTTAATTTGGTCTAGGGTTAGGTCAGGATTAATAAGCAAAAATAGCAGTTTACAGCCGCAAAAGCCAGAGAGAGAGGGAAATTAGACAACTTTTACAATCATTGTTTTTGCTTTTACATTATTGGGCCTAATTGCTAAACATTGTTAATTTTCGGATTTTTCACACTTCCTGACCTTGTTGCTTTGTACAGAGCATAACTAGAGCTACAAATATCGGATTTTGATGATCTTGTTTTCCCTAGAAAGATAAGGAAGAGACCTACAGTTTCAGGTGCACAAGAATTGTCAAATTATTCCAAAATCAAGGCTAAATTGGGTCCCGAGTTCTCTCAGCGCGGATCGGTCGCGATCCATGATATTCCTTCACTTAAATGGGCCTAACTTACTAATCTTAAACTCAATTAAGGCATATGATACCATGTTGGAAAGCTTTTTCAGAGGCCCTTAATTTGGTCTAGGGTTAGGTCGGGATTAAAAAGCAGAAATAGTAGTTTACAGCCGCACAAGCTAGAGAGAGAAGGAAATTAGACAACTTTTACAATCATTGTTTTTGGTTTTACATTATTGGGCTTAATTGGGCATAATTGCTAAACATTGTTAATTTTCGGATTTTTCACTCTTCCTGACCTTGTTGCCTTGCGCAGAGCATAACTAGAGCTACAGATATCGGATTTTGATGATCTTGCTGTCCCTAGAAGATAAGGAAGGGACCAACAATTTCTGGTTCACAAGAATTGTCAAATTATTCCAAAATCAAGGCTAAATTGGGTCCCGAGTTCTCTGACGCGGATCAGTCATGCATCCATGATATTCCTTCACTTAAATGGGCCTAACTTACTAATCTTAAGCCCAATTAAGGCATATGATACCTTGTATGTAAAAGCTTATTCAGAGGCCCTTAATTTGGTCTAGGGTTAGGTCGGGATTAAAAAGCATAAATAGCAGTTTACATTGTTAATTTTCGGATTTTTCACTCTTCCTGACCTTGTTGCATTGCGCGGAGCATAACTAGAGCTACAGATTTCGGATTTCGGTGATCTTGCTGTCCCTAGAAAGATAAGGAAGAGACCTCAATTTCAGGTTTCACAAGAATTGTCAAATTATGAAAAAATCAAGGCTAAATTGGGTCCCGAGTTCTCTGGCGCGGATCAGTGCGCCGCCCATGATGTTCCTTCACTTAAATGGGCCTACTTACTCATCTTAGTCCCAATTAAGGCATACGATACCTTGTTGGAAAGCTTATTCAGAGGCACTTAATTTGACAACTTTTACAATCATTGCTTTTGCTTTTATATTATTGGGATCAAACAAGTGCATTTGGCGCGGATCAGTGCGCAGTCCATGACGTTAGGAAGAGACCTACAATTTCATATTTCCAAAGAATTATCAAATTAGGCCAAAATCAAGGCTAAATTGGATCCCGAGTTCTCTAGCACGAATCAGTGCGCAGTCCATGATGTTCCTTCAATTAAATGGACCTAACTTACTAATCTTAAGCCCAATTAAGGCATATGAAACCTTGTTGGAAAGCTTATTCAGAGGCCCTTAATTTGGTCTAGGGTTAGGTCAGGATTAATAAGCAAAAATAGCAGTTTACAGCCGCACAACCAAGAGAGAGACGAAAATTAGACAACTTTTACAATCATTGTTTTTGCTTTTACATTATTGGGCATAACTGCTAACCATTGCTAATTTTCGGATTTTTCACTCTTCCTGACCTTGTTGCCTTGTGCAGAGCATAACTAGAGCTACGATATATCGGATTTTGATGATCTTGGTGTTCCTAGAAAGATAAGGAAGGGACCTACAATTTTAGGTTCACAAGAATTGTCAAATTTTTCCAAAATCAAGGCTAAATTGGGTCCCGAGTTCTCTTGCGCGGATCAGTGCGCAGTCCATGATATTCCTTCACATAAATGGGCCTAACTTACTAATCTTAATCCCAATTAAGGCATATGATACCTTGTTGGAAAGCTTATTCAGAGACCCTTAATTTGGTCTAGGGTTAGGTCGGGATTAAAAAGCATAAATAGCAGTTTACAGCCGCACAAGCTAGAGAGAGAAGGAAATTAGACAACTTTTACAATCATTGTTTTTGGTTTTACATTATTGGGCTTAATTGGGCATAATTGCTAAACATTGTTAATTTTCGGATTTTTCACTCTTCTTGACCTTGTTGCCTTGCGCAGAGCATAACTAGAGCTACAGATTTCGGATTTTGGTGATCTTGCTGTCCCTAGAAAGATAAGGAAAAGACCAACAATTTCAGGTTTCACAATAATTGTCAAATTAGGCCAAAATCAAGGCTAAATTTGGTCCCGAGTTCTTTGGCGCGGATCAGTGCGCAGTCCATGATATTCTTTCACTTAAATGGGCCTAACTTACTAATCTTAAGCCCAATTAAGGCATATGATACCTTGTTGGTAAAAGCTTATTCAAAGGCCCTTAATTTGGTCTAGGGTTAGGTCGGGATTAAAAAACATTAATAGCAGTTTACAGCCGCACAAGCTAGAGAGAGAACGAAATTAGACAACTTTTACAATCATTGTTTTTGGTTTTACATTATTGGGCTTAATTGGGCTTAATTGCTAAACATTGTTAATTTTCGGATTTTTCACTCTTCCTGACCTTGTTGCCTTGCGCAGAGCATAACTAGAGCTACAGATTTCGGATTTTGGTGATCTTGTTGTCCCTAGAAAGATAAGGAAGAGACCAACAATTTCAGGTGTCACAATAATTGTCAAATTAGACCAAAATAAAGGCTAAATTGGGTCCCGAGTACTCTGGCGCGGATCAGTGCGCCGTCCATGATATTCCTTCACTTAAATGGGCCAAAATTACTAATCTTAAGCCCAATTAAGGCATATGATACCTTGTTGGAAAGCTTATTCAGAGACCCTTAATTAGACCAAAATCAAGGCTAAATTGGGTCCCGAGTACTCTGGCGCGGATCAGTGGGCAGTCCATGATGTTCCTTCACTTAAATGGGCCTAACTTACTCATCTTTAGCCCAATTAAGGCATATGATACCTTGTTGGAAAGCTTATTCAGAGGCACTTAATTTGGTCTAGGGTTAGGTAAGCATTATTAAGCATAAATAGCAGTTTACGGCCGCACAAGCCAGAGAGAGACGAAAATTAGACAACTTTTACAATCATTATTTTTGCTTTTATATTATTGGGCTTAATTGCTAAACATTGTTAATTTTCGGATTTTTCACTCATCCTGACCTGGTTACCTTGCGCAGAGCATAACTAGAGCTACAGATATCGGATTTTGGTGATCTTGCTGTCCCTAGAAAGATAAGGAAGAGACCTACAATTTCAGGAATTGTCAAATTAGGCAAAAATCAAGGCTAAATTGGGTCTCGAGTTCTCTGGCGCGGATCAGTGCGCAGCCCATGATGTTCCTTCACTTAAATGGGCCTAACTTACTCATCTTAGGCCCAATTAAGGCATATGATACCTTGTTGGAAAGCTTATTCAGAGGCACTTAATTTGCTCAAGGGTTATGTCAGGATTAATAAGCATAAATAGCAGTTTACAACCGCACAAGCCAGAGAGAGACGAAAATTAGACAACTTTTACAATCATTGTTTTTGCTTTTACAATATTGGGCTTAATTGGGCTTAATTGCTAAACATTGTTAATTTTCGGATTTTTCACTCTTCCTGACCTTGTTGCCTTGCGCAGAGCATAACTAGAGCTACAGATACCGGATTTTAGTGATCTTGCTGTCCCTAGAAAGATAAGGAAGAGACCCACAATTTCATATTTCCAAAGAATTATCAAATTAGGCCAAAATCAAGGCTAAATTGGATCCCGAGTTCTCTAGCACGGATCAGAGGGAGAACATGATATTCCTTCACTTAAATGGCCCTAACTTACTAATCTTAAGCCCAATTGAGGCATATGATACCTTGTTGGAAAGCTAGAGAGAGAAGGAAATTAGACAACTTTTACAATCATTGTTTTTGTTTTTACATTATTGGGCTTCATTGGGCTTAATTGCTAAACATAGTTAATTTTCGGATTTTTCACTCATCCCAGTCTTGTTGCCATGCGCAGAGTATAACTAGAGCTACAGATATCGGATTTTGGTGATCTTGCTGTCCCTAGAAAGATAAGGAAGAGACCTACAATTTAAGGTGACACAAGAATTGTCAAATTAGGCCAAAATCAAGGCTAAATTGGGTACGAATTTCTATGGCGCGTATCAGTGCGCAGTCCATGATGTTCCTTCACTTAAATGGGCCTAACTTACTCATCTTTAGCCCAATTAAGGCATATGATACCTTGTTGGAAAGCTTATTCAGAGGCCCTTAATTTGGTCTAGGGTTAGGTCAAGATTAATAAGCATAAATAGAAGTTTACAGCCGCACAAGCCAGAGAGAGAAGGAAATTAGACAACTTTTACAATCATTCTTTTTGGTTTTATATTATTGGGCTTAATTGGGCTTAATTGCTAAACATTGTTAATTTTCGGATTTTTCACTCATCCTGACCTTGTTGTCTTGCGCAGAGCATAACTAGAGCTACAGATATCGGATTTTGGTGATTTTGATGTCCCTAGAGAGATAAGGAAGAGACCTACAATGTCAGGTTTCACAAGAGTTGTCAAATTAGACCAAAATCAAGGCTAAATTGGGTTTCGAGTTCTCTGGCACGGATCAGTGCGCAGTCCATGATGTTCCTTCACTTAAATGGGACTAACTTACTCATCTTAAGCCCAATTAAGGCATATGATACAACAAGATCACTTTTATATAGTTAATTACAAAAAAATGATATGAAGTTATTTGTATAATTTAACAATATTTGTTTAGAAGTTAATTTTGTAGGGATAAACTTGGAAAAAAAATTTGAGAATGAAAAATAATCAAATCACAATAATCTTAAGCTAAAACTAACGATGCATAAAACAACTTTTTTTATCCCAAAAAAAACTTTTTTATAAATTTATTAAGCAAAGTATCAACATTGTTGATTATTTTAAAAATAACTTTTCGAAAATAAAACAACTGAAACAAAAAATCAATCTTTCTCACACATGCTTTAAAACTGAGAACCACGTCAAATAGATTTGTGTGTGTGTGTGTTAAAATAAAAGATATGATGTGACCATGATCAGTTTGACACCATGGACTGGGCACTGATCCGCGCCAGAGAACTCGGGACCCAATTTAGCCTTGATTTTGGCCCAATTTTTCAATTCTTGGGAAACCTGAAATTGTAGGACTCTTCCTTATCTTTCCAGGGACAGCAAGATCACCAAAATTCGATATCTGTAGATCTAGTTATGTTCTGCGCAAGGCAACAAGGTCAAGAAGAGTGAAAAATCCGAAAATTAACAATGTTTAGCAATTAAGCCCAATTAAGCCCAATAATGTAAAACCAAAAACAATGATTGTAAAAGTTGTCTAATTTCCTTCTCTCTCTAGCTTGTGCGACTGTAAACTGCTATTTATGCTTTTTAATCCCGACCCAACCCTAGACCAAATTAAGGGCCTCTGAATAAGTTTTCCAACAAGGTATCATATGCCATAATTGGGCTTAAGATTAGTAAGTTAGGCCCATTTAAGTGAAGGAATTAACAATGAGTAAGTTAGGCCCATTTAAGAGAAGGAATATCATGGACTGCGCACTGATCCGCGCCAGAGAACTCGGGACCCAATTTAGCCTTGATTTTGGAATAATTTGACAATTCTTGTGAAACCTGACATTGTAGGTCTCTTCCTTATCTTTCTAGGGACAGCAAGATCACCAAAATCCAATATCTGTAGCTCAAGTTATACTCTGCGCATGGCAACAAGGTCGGGATGAGTGAAAAATCTGAAAATTAACAATGTTTAGCAATTAAGCCCAATTAAGCCCAATAATGTAAAAGCAAAAACAATGATTTTAAAAGTTGTCTAATTTCCTTTTCTCTCAGGCTTGAGCGGTTTTAAACTGCTATTTATGCTTATTAATCCTGACCTAACCCTAGAGCAAATTAAGTGCCTCTGAATAAGCTTTCCAACAAGGTATCATATGCCTTAATTGGGCTTAAGATGAGTAAGTTAGGCCCATTTAAGTGAAGGAACATCATGGACTGCGCACTGATCCGCGCCAGAGAACTCGGGACCCAATTTAGCCTTGATTTTGGTCTAATTTGACAATTCTTGTGAAACCTTACATTGTAGGTATCTTCCTTATCTTTCTAGGGACAGCAAGATCACCAAAATCCGATATCTGTAGCTCTAGTTATACTTTGCGCATGGCAACAAGGTCGGGATTAGTGAAAAATCCGAAAATTAACAATGTTTAGTAATTAAGCCCAATTAAGCCCAATAATTTAAAACCAAAAACAATGATTGTAAAAGTTGTCTAATTTCCTTCTCTCACTAGCTTGTGTGGCTGTAAACCGCTATTTATGCTTTTTAATCCGGACCTAACCCAAGACCAAATTAAGGGCCTCTGAATAAGCTTTCCAACAAGGTATCATATGCCTTAATTGGGCTTAAGATTAGTAAGTTAGGCCCATTTAAGTGAAGGAATATCATGGACTGTGGACTGATCCACGCCAGAGTACTCGGGACCCAATTTAGCCTCGATTTGGGCTTAAATGATAGGGTCATCCGCGCCAGAGTACTCGGGACCCAATTTAGCCTTGATTTTGGTCTAATTTGACAATTATTGTGAAACCTGAAATTGTTGGTCCCTTCCTTATCTTTCTAGGGACAGCAAGATCACCAAAATCCGAAATCTGTAGCTCTAGTTATGCTCTGTGCAAGGCAACAAGGTCTGGAAGAGTGAAAAATCCGAAAATTAACAATGTTTAGCAATTGAGCCCAATAATGTAAAACCAAAAAGAATGATTGTAAAAGTTGTGTAATTTCTGTCTCTCTCTGGCTTGTACGGCTGTAAACAGCTATTTTTGCTTATTAATCCTGACCTAACATTAGACCAAATTAAGGGCCTCTGAATAAGCTTTCCAACAATGTATCATATGCCTTAATTGGGCTAAAGATGAGTAAGTTAGGCCCATTTAAGTGAAGGAACATCATGGACTGCGCACCGATCCGTGCCAGAGAACTCGGGACCCAATTTAGCCTTGATTTTGGAATAATTTGACAATTCTTGTGAACCTGAAATTGTAGGTCCATTCCTTATCTTTCTAGGGACAGCAAGATCATCAAAATCCGTTATCTGTAGCTTTAGTTATGCTCAGCACAAGGCAACAAGGTCAGGAAGATTGAAAAATCCGAAAATTAACAATGTTTAGCAATTATGCCCAATAATGTAAAAGCAAAATCAAAGATTGTAAACGTTGTTTAATTTCCGTCTCTCTCTGGCTTGTACGGCTGTAAACTGCTATTTATGCTTATTAATCCTGACCTAAACCTAGTCCAAATTAAGGGCCTCTGAATAAGCTTTCCAACAAGGTATCATGTGCCTTAATTGGGCTAAAGATGAGTAAGATAGGCCCATTTAAGTGAAGGAACATCATGGACTACGCACTGATCCGTGCCAGAGAACTTCGGACCCAATTTAGCCTTGATTTTGGCCTAAATTGACAATTCTTGTGTCACCTGAAATTGTAGGTCTCTTCCTTATCTTTCTAGGGACAGCAAGATCACCAAAATCCGATATCTGTAGCTCTAGTTATGCTCTGCGCAAGGCAACCAGGTCAGGATGAGTGAAAAATCCGAAAATTAACAATGTTTAGCAATTAATCCCAATTAAGCCCAATAATATAAAAAGCAAAAATAATGATTGTAAAAGTTGTCTAATTTCCGTCTCTCTCTCGGGCTGTGCGACCGTAAACTGCTATTTATGCTTATTAATGGTGACCTAACCCTAGACCAAATTTTGGGCCTCTGAATAAGCTTTCCAACAAGGTATCATACGCCTTAATTGGGCTAAAGATGAGTAAGTTTGGCCCATTTAAGTGAAGGAACATCTTGAACTGCGCACTGATCCGTGCCAGAGAACTCGGGACCCAATTTACCCTCGATTTTGGTATAATTTAAAAATTCTTGTGAACTTGAAATTGTAGGTCCCTTCCTTATCTTTCTAGGGACAGCAAGATCATCAAAATCCGATATTTGTAGCTCTAGTTGTGCTCTACACAAGGAATCAAGGTCAAGAAGAGTGAAAAATCCGAAAATTAACAATGTTTAACAATTATGCCCAATAATGTAAAAGCAAAAACAATGATTTTAAAAGTTGTCAAATTTCCGTCTCTCTCTTGCTTGTGCGGTTGTAAACTGCTATTTATGCTTATTAATCCTGACCTAACCCTAGAGCAAATTAAGTGCCTCTGAATAAGCTTTCCAACAAGGTATCATATTCCTTAATTGGGCTTAAGATGAGTAAGTTAGGCCCATTTAAGTGATGGAACATCAAGGGTTGCGCACTGATCCGCGCCAGAGAACTCGGGACCCAATTTAGCCTTGATTTTTGCCTAATTTGACAATTCTTGTGAAACCTGAAATTGTAGGTCTCTTCCTTATCTTTCTTGGGACAACAAGATCACCAAAATCCGATATCTGTAGCTCTAGTTATGCTCTGCGCAAGGCAACCAGGTCAGGATGAGTGAAAAATCCGAAAATTAACAATGTTTAGCAATTAAACCCAATTAAGTCCAATAATATAAAAAGCAAAAATAAGGATTGTAAAAGTTGTCTAATTTCCGTCTCTCTCTGGGTTTGCGGCCGTAAACTTCTATTTATGCTATTAATGCTGACCTACCCTAGACCAAATTAAGGGCCTCTGAATAAGCTTTCCAACAAGGTATCATATGCCTTAATTGGGCTTAAGATGAGTAAGTTAGGCCCATTTAAGTGAAGGAACATCATGGACTGCGCACTGATCCGCGCCAGAGTACTCGGGACCAAATTTAGCCTTGATTTAGGTCTAATTTGACAATTATTGTGAAACCTGACATTGTTGGTCTCTTCCTTATCTTTATAGGGACATCAAGATCACCAGAATCCGAAATCTGTAGCTTTAGTTATGCTTTGTGCAAGGCAACAAGTCAGGATGAGTGAAAAATCCGAAAATTAACAATGTTTAGCAATTAAGTCCAATATTGTAAAAGCAAAAACAATGATTGTAAAAGTTGTCTAATTTCCGTCTCTCTCTTGCTTGTGCGGCTGTTAACTGCTATTTATGCTTATTAATCCTAACCAAATCCTAGACCAAATTAAGGGTCTCTGAATAAGCTTTCCAAGAAGGTATTATATACCTCAATTGGGCTTAAGATTAGTAAGTTAGGCCCATTTAAGTGAAGGAACATCATAGACTGCGCACTGCTCCGCGCCAGAGAACTCGGGACCCGATTTTGCCTTGATTTTGGCTTAATTTGACAATTCTTGGGGCACCTGAAATTGTAGGACTCTTCCTTATCTTTCCAGGGACAGCAAGATCACCAAAATCCGATATCTGTAGCTCTAGTTATGCTCTGCGCAAGGCAACAAGGTCAGGAAGAGTGAAAAATCCGAAAATTAACAATGTTTAGCAATTAAGCCCAATTAAGCCCAATATTGTAAAAGCAAAAACAATGATTGTAAAAGTTGTCTAATTTTCGTCTCTCTCTGAATTGTGCGGCTGTAAACTGCTATTTATGCTTACTAATCCTGACCTAACCCTTGACCAAATTAAGGGCCTCTGAATAAGCTTTCCAACAAGGTATCATATGCCTTAATTGGGCTTAAGATGAGTAAGTTAGGCACATTTAAGTGAAGGAACATCATGGACTCCGCACTGACCAGCGCCAGAGAACTCGGGACCCAATTTATCCTTAATTTTGGCCTAATTTGACAATTCTTGTGAGACCCGAAATTGTAGGTCTCTTCCTTATCTTTCTAGGGACAGCAAGATCACCAAAATCCGATATCTGTAGCTCTAGTTATGCTCTGCGCAAGGCAACTAGGTCAGGATGAGTGAAAAATCCGAAAATTAACAATGTTTAGCAATTAAGCCCAATTAAGCTCGATAATGTAAAAACAAAAAAATGATTGTAAAAGTTGTCTAATTTTTGTCTCTCTCTATCTTGTGCGGCTGTAAACTGCTATTTATGCTTTTTAATCCGGACCTAACCCTAGACAAAATTAAGGGCCTCTGAATAAGCTTTCCAACAAGGTATCATATGCCTTAATTGGGCTTAAGATTAGTAAGTTAGGCCCATTTAAGTGAAGGAATATCATGGACTGTGCACTGATCCACGCCAGAGTACTCGGGACCCAATTTAGCCTCGATTTGGGCTTAAATGATAGGGTCATCCGCACCAGAGTACTCGGGACCCAATTTAGCCTTGATTTTGGTCTAATTTGACAATTATTGTGAAACCTGAAATTGTTGGTCACTTCCTTATCTTTCTAGGGACAACAAGATCACCAAAATTCGAAATCTATAGCTCTAGTAATGCTCTGCGCAAGGCAACAAGGTCAGGAAGAGTGAAATATCCGAAAATTAACAATGTTTAGCAATTGAGCCCAATTAAGCCCAATAATGTAAAACCAAAAACAATGATTGTAAAAGCTGTGTAATTTCTGTCTCTCTCTGGCTTGTGCGGCTGTAAAATGCTATTTTTGCTTATTAATCCTAACCTAACATTAGACCAAATTAAGGGCCTCTGAATAAGCTTTCCAACAATGTATCATATGCCTTAATTGGGCTAAAGATGAGTAAGTTAGGCCCATTTAAGTGAAGGAATATCATGGACTGTGCACCGATCCATGCCAGAGAACTCGGGACCCAATTTAGCCTTGATTTTGGAATAATTGGACAATTCTTGTGAACCTGAAATTGTAGGTCCCTTCCTTATCTTTCTAGGGACAGCAAGATCATCAAAATCCGATATCTGTAGCTCTAGTTATGCTCAGCACAAGGCAACAAGGCCAGGAAGATTCAAAAATCCGAAAATTAACAATGTTTAGCAATTATGCCCAATAATGTAAAAGCAAAATCAAAGATTGTAAACGTTGTCTAATTTCCGTCTCTCTCTGGCTTGTACGGCTGTAAACTGCTATTTATGCTTATTAGTCCCGACCTAACCCTAGTCCAAATTAAGGGCCTCTGAATAAGCTTTCCAACAAGGTATCATATGCCTTAATTGGGCTAAAGATGAGTAAGTTAGGCCCATTTAAGTTAAGGAACATCATGGACTACGCACTGATCCGTGCCAGAGAACTTCGGACCCAATTTAGCCTTGATTTTGGCCTAAATTGACAATTCTTGTGTCACCTGAAATTGTAGGTCTCTTCCTTATCTTTCTAGGGACAGCAAGATCACCAAAATCCGATATCTGTAGCTCTAGTTATGCTCTGCGCAAGGCAACCAGGTCAGGATGAGTGAAAAATCCGAAAATTAACAATGTTTAGCAATTAAGCCCAATTAAGCCTAATAATATAAAAAGCAAAAATAATGATTGTGAAAGTTGTCTAATTTTCGTCTCTCTCTTGCTTGTGCGGACGTAAACTGCTATTTATGCTTATTAATGCTGACCTAACCCTAGACCAAATTAAGGGCCTCTGAATAAGCTTTCCAACAAGGTATCATATGCCTTAATTGGGCTAAAGATGAGTAAGTTAGGCCCATTTAACCGAAGGAACATCATTAGCTGCGCACTGATCCGTGCCAGAGAACTCGGGACCCAATTAATCCTTGATTTTGGTATAATTTAAAAATTCTTGTGAACTTGAAATTGTAGGTCCCTTCCTTATCTTTCTAGGGACAGCAAGATCATCAAAATCCGATATTTGTAGCTCTAGTTGTGCTCTACACAAGGCAACAATGTCAAGAAGAGTGAAAAATCCGAAAATTAACAATGTTTAGCAATTATGCCCAATAATGTAAAAGCAAAAAGAATGATTTTAAAAGTTGTCTAATTTTCGTCTCTCCCTTGCTTGTGCGGTTGTAAACTGCTATTTATGCTTATTAATCCTGACCTAACCCTAGAGCAAATTAAGTGCCTCCGAATAAGTTTTCCAACAAGGTATCATATGCCTTAATTGGGCTTAAGATGAGTAAGTTAGGCCCATTTAAGTGAAGGAACATCAAGGGTTGCGCACTGATCCGCGCCAGAGAACTCTGGACCCAATTTAGCCTTGATTTTTCCCTAATTTGACAATTCTTGTGAAACCTGAAATTGTAGGTCTCTTCCTTATCTTTCTTGGGACTGCAAGATCACCAAAATCCGATATCTGTAGCTCTAGTTATGCTCTGCGCAAGACAACAAGGTCAGGATGAGTGAAAAATCCGAAATTAACAATGTTTTGCAATTAAGCCCAATTAAGCCCAATAATGTAAAAGCAAAAACAATGATTGTAAAAGTTGTCTAATTTCCGTCTCTCTCTGGCTTGTGCCGGTGTAAACTGCTATTTATGCTTATTAATCCCGATATAACCCTTGACCAAATTAAGGGCCTCTGAATAAGCTTTCCGACAAGGTATCATATGCCTTAATTGGGCTTAAGATGAGTAAGTTAGGCCCATATAAGTGAAGGAACATCATGGACTGCGCACTGATCCACGCCAGAGAACTCGGGACCCAATTTAGCCTTGATTTTGGCCTAATTTGACAATTCTTGGAAAACCTGAAATTGTAGGTCTCTTCCATTTCTTTCTAGGGACATCAAGATCACCAAAATCCGATATCTGTAGCTCTAGTTATGCTCGGCGCAAGGCAACAAGGTCATGATGAGTGAAAAATCCGAAAAATAACAATGTTTAGCAATTAAGAGCAATTAAGCCAAATAATGTAAAAGCAAAAACAATGATTGTAAAAGTTGTCTAATTTCCGTCTCTCTCTGGCTTGTGTGGCTGTAAACTGCTATTTATGCTTATTAATCCTGACTAATCCCTAGACCAAATTAAGGGCCTCTGAATAAGCTTTCCAACATGGAATCATATGCCTTAATTGGGCTTAAGATGAGTAAGTTAAGCCCATTTAAGTGAAGGAACATTGTGGACCGCGCACTGATCCGCGCCAGAGAACTCGGGACCCAATTTAGCCTTGATTTTTGCCCTATTTGACAATTCTTGGAAAACCTGAAATTGTAGGTCTCTTCCTTATCTTTCTAGGGACAACAAGATCACCAAAATCCGATATTTGTAGCTCTAGTTATGCTCTGTGCATGGCAACAAGGTCAGGATGAGTGAAAAATCCGAAAACTAACAATGTTTAGCAATTAAGCCCAATAATGTAAAATCAAAAACAGTGATTGAAAAAGTTGTATAATTTTCGTCTCTCTCTGGTTTGTGCGGCTGTAAACTGCTATTTAGCTTATTGATCCTGACCTAACCTAAGACCAAATTAAGGGCCTCTGAATAAGCTTTCAATCAAGGTATCATATGCCTTAATTGGGCTTAAGATGAGTAAGTTAGGCCCATTTAAGTGAATGAACATTATGGACCGCGCACTGATCCGCGCCAGAGAACTCAGGACCCAATTTAGCCTTGATTTTTGCCTAATTTGAAAATTCTTGGAAAACCTGAAATTGTAGGTCTCTTCCTTATCTTTCTAGGGACAACAAGATCACCAAAATCCGATACCTGTAGCTCTAGTTATTCTCTGCGCAAGGCAACAAGGTCAGGATGAGTGAAAAATCCGAAAGTTGACAATGTTTAGCAATTAAGCCCAATAATATAAAAGCAAAAACAACGATTGTAAAAGTTGTCAAATTTTCGTCTCTCTCTGGCTTGAGCGGCTGTAAACTTCTATTTGTGCTTATTAATCCTTACCTAACCCTAGACCAAATTAAGGGCCTTTGAAAAAGCATTCCAACAAGGTATCATATGCCTTAATTGGGCTTAAGATGAGTAAGTTAGGCCAATTTAAGTGAAGGAACATCATGGACTGCGCACAGATCCGTGCCAGAGAACTCGGGACCCAATTTACCCTTGATTTTGGCCTAATTTGATAGTTCTTGTGAACCCTGAAATTGTAGGTCTTTTCCTTATCTTTCTAGGGACAGCAAGATCCCAGAAATCCAATATCTGTAGCTCCAGTATGCTCTGTGCAAGGCAACAAGGCCAGGATGAGTGAAAAATACGAAAGTTAACAATGTTTAGCAATTAAGCCCAATATTGTAACAGCAAAAATAACGATTGTAAAAGTAGTCTAATTTCCGTCTCTCTCTGGCTTGTGCGGCTGTAAAATGCTATTTATGCTACTTAATCCTTACCTAAAACTAGACCAAATTAAGGGCCTCTGAAAAAGCTTTCCAACAATGTATCATATTCCTTAATTGGGCTTAAGATGAGTAAGTTAGGCCAATTAAAGTGAAGGAACATCATGGACTGCGCACTGATCGGCGCCAGAGAACTCGGGACCCAATTTAGCCTTGAATTTGGCCTAATTTGAGAGTTCTTGTGAACTTGAAATTGTAGGTATCTTCCTTATCTTTCTAGGGACGGCAAGATCACAAAAGTCCGATTTATGTAGCTCCAGTTATGCTCTGCGCAAGGCAACAAGGTCAGGATGAGTCAAAAATCCGAAAGTTAACAATGTTTAGCAATTAAGCCCAATTAAGCCCTATAATGTTAAAGCAAAAACAATGATCATAAAAGTTGTCTAATTTTCGTCTCTCTCTGGCTTGTGCGGCTGTAAAATGCTATTGATGCTTATTAATCCTGACCTAACCCTAGACCAAATTAAGGGCCTCTGAATAAGCTTTCCAACAAGGTATCATATGCCTTAATTAGGCTTAAGATGAGTAAGTTAGGCCCATTTAAGTGAAGGAACATCATGGACTGCGCACTGATCTGTGCCAGAGAAGTCGGGACCCAATTTAGCCTTGATTTTGGCCTAATTTGACAATTCTTGTGAAACCTGAAATTGTAGGACTCTTCCTTATCTTTCTAGGAACAGCAGGATCACCAAAATCCGATATCCATAGCTCTAGTTATGCTCTGCGCAAGGCAACAAGGTCAGGATGAGTGAAAAATCCGAAAATTAACAATGTTTAGCAACTCAACCCAATAAAGTAAAAGCAAAAACCATGATTGTAAAAGTTGTCTAATTTCTGTCTCTCTCTGGCTTGTGCGGCTGTAAACTGCATTTTATGCTTATTAGTCATGACGTAACCCTTGACCAAATTAAGGGCCTCTGAATAAGCTTTCCAACAAGGTATCAGATGCCTTAATTGAGCTTAAAATGAGTAAGTTATGCAAATTTAAGTGAACGAACATCATGGACTGCGCACTGATCCGAGCCAGAGAACTCGGGACCCAATTTAGCCTTGATTTTGGCCTAATTTCACAATTCTTGTGAAACCAGAAATTATAGGTCTCTTCCTTATCTTTCTAGGGACAGCAAGATCACCAAAATCCGATATCTGTAGCTCTAGTTATGCTCTACGCAAGGCAACAAGGTCAGGATGAGTGAAAAATCCGAAAATTAACAATGTTTAGCAATGAAGCTCAACTAAGCCCTATAATGTTAAAGCAAAAATAATGATTGTAAAAGTTGTCTAATTTCAGTCTCTCTCTGGGTTGTGCAGCTGTAAACTGCTATTTATGCTTATTAATCATGACCTAACCTTGGACCAAATTAAAGGCCTCTGAATAAGCTTTCCAACAAGGTATCATGTGCATTAATTGGGCTTAAGATGAGTAAGTTAGGCCCATTTAAGTGAAGGAACATCATGGACTGCGCACTGATCCGCGCCAAAGAACTCGGGACCTAATTTATCCTTGATTTTGGCCTAATTTGTCAATTATTGTGAAACCTGAAATTGTAGGACTCTTCCTTATCTTTCTAGGAATAGCAAGATCACCAAAATCCGATATCTGTAGCACTAGTTATGCTCTGCGTAAGGCAACAAGGTCAGGATGAGTGAAAAATTCGAAAATTAACAATGTTTAGCAATTCAACCCAATAATGTAAAAGCAAAAACAATGATTGTAAAAGTTGTCTAATTTCCGTCTCTCTCTGGCTTGTGCGGCTGTAAACTGCTATTCATGCTTATTAATCCTGAACTAACCCTAGACCAAATTAAGGGCCTCTGAATAAGCTTTCCAACAAGGTATCATATGCCTTAATTGGGCTTAAAATGAGTAAGTTATGCCAATTTAAGTGAACGAACATCATGGACTGCGCACTGATCCGCGCCAGAGAACTCGGGACCCAATTTAGCCTTGATTTTGGCCTAATTTGACAATTCTTGTGAGACCAGAAATTGTAGGTCTCTTCCTTATCTTTTTTAGGGACGGCAAGATCACCAAAATCCGATATCTGTAGCTCTAGTTGTGCTCTACGCAAGGCAACAAGGTCAGGATGAGTGAAAAAACCGACAAATAACAATGTTTAGCAATTAAGCCCAACTATGCCCTATAATGTTAACGCAAAAATAATGATTGTAAAAGTTATCTAATTTCAGTCTCTCTATGGCTTGTGCAGCTGTAAATTGCTATTTATGCTTATTAATCATGACCTAACCCTGGACCAAATTAAGGGCCTCTGAATAAGCTTTCCAACAAGGTATCACATACCTTAATTGGGCTTAAGATGAGTAAGTTAGGCCCATTTAAGTGAAGGAACATCATGGACTACGGACTAATCGCGCCAAAGAACTTGGGACCCAATTTAGCCTTGATTTTGGCCTAATTTGACAATTCTTGTAAAACGTGAAATTGTAGGTCTCTTCCTTATCTTTCTAGGGACAACAAGATCACCAAAATACGATATATGTAGCACTAGTTATGCTCTACTCAAGCCAACAAGGTCAGGATGAGTGAAAAATACGAAAATTAACAATGTTTTGCAATTAAGCCCAATAATGTAAAAGAAAAACAATGATTGTAAAAGTTGTATAATTTCCGTCTCTCTCTGGCTTGTGCGACTGTAAAATTCTATTTATGCTTATTAATCCTGACCCAACCCTAGACCAAATTAAGGGCCTCTGAATAAGCTTTCCAACAAGGTACCATATGCCTTAATTGGGATTAAAATGAGTAAGTTAGGCCAATTTTAGTGAAGGAACATCATGGACTGCGCACTGATCCGCGCCAGAGAACTCGGGACCCAATTTAGCCTTTATTTGGCCTAATTTGACAATTCTTGTTAAACATGAAATTGTAGGTCTCTTCCTTATCTTTCTAGGGACGGCAATATCACCAAAATCCGATATCTGTAGCTCTAGTTATGCTCTACGCAAGGCAACAAGGTCAGGATGAGTGAAAAAACAGAAACATAACAATGTTTAACAATGTTATGCTCTAAGCCCGAGTTCTCTGGCACAGATCAATACGAAGTCCATGATGTTCCTTCACTTAAATGGGCCTAACTTACTCAACTTAAGCCCAATTAAGGCATATGATACCTTTTTGGAAAGCTTATTCAGAGGCCCTTAATTTGGTCTAGGGTTAGGTCAGGATTAATAAGCATAAATAGAAGTTTACAGCGGCACAAGCCAGAGAGAGACGGAAATTAGACAACTTTTACTATCATTGTTTTTGCTTTTACATTATTGGGCTTAATTGCTAAACATTGTTAATTTTCGGATTTTCCACTCATCCTGACCTTGTTGCCTTGCGCAGAGCATAACTAGAGCTACATATATCGGATTTTGGTGATCATGCTGTCCCTAGAAAGATAAGGAAGAGACCTACAATCTCAGGTTTCACAAGAATTGTCAAATTAGGACAAAATCAAGGCTAAATTGGGTCCTGAGTTCTCTGGCGCGGATCACGGCGCAGTCCATGATGTTTCTTCACTTAAAGGGGCCTAACTTACTCAACTTAAGCCCAATGAAGGCATATGATACCTTGTTGGATAGCTTATTCAGAGGCCCTTAATTTGGTCAAGGGTTAGGTCAGGACTAATAAGAATAAAAAGCAGTTTAAAACTGTACAAACCAGAGAGAGACGAAAATCAGACAACTTTCACAATCATTTTTTTATTTCTACATTATTGGGCTTAATTGCTAAACTTTGTTAATTTTTGGATTTTTCACTCATCACGTCCTTGTTGCCTTGCGCAGAGCATAACTTGAGCTACAGATATCAGATTTTGGTGATCTTGTTATCCCTAGAAAGATAAGGAAGAGACCTACAATTTCAGGTTTCACAAGAATTGTCAAATTAGGTAAAAATCAAGGCTAAATTGGGTCCGGAGTTCTCTGGCACGGATCAGTGCGATGTCCATGATTTTCCTTCACTTAAATGGGCCTAACTTACTCAACTTAAGCCCAATTAAGGCATATGAAACCTTGTTGGAAAGCTTATTCACAGGCCCTTAATTTGGTCAGGGTTAGGTCAGGATTGATAACATTAATAGCAGTTTACAGCTGCACAAGCCAGAGAGAGACTTTAATTAGACAACTTTTACAATCATTGTTTTTGCTTTTACATTATTGGGCTTAATTGCTAAACATTGTTAATTTTCGGATTTTTCACTCATCCTGCCCTTCTTCCCTTGCGTAGAGCATAACTAGAGCTACAGATATCGGATTTTGGTGATCCTGCTGTCCCTAGAAAGATAAGGAAGATACTTACAATTTCAGGACAAGAATTGTCAAATTAGGACAAAATCAAGGCTAAATTAGGTCCCGAGTTCTCTGGCGCGGGCTAGTGTGATGTCCACGAAGTTCCTTCACTTAAATGGGGCTAACTTACTCATCTTAAGCACAATTAAGGCATATGATACCTTGTTGGAAAGCTTATTCAGAGGCCCTTAATTTGGTCTAGGGTTAGTTCAGGATTAATAATAATAAATAGCATATGCCTTAATTTGGTCTAGGGTTAGGTCAGGATGAGTGAAAAATCCAAAAATTTACAATATTAAGCAATTAAGCCCAAAAATGTAAAAGCAAAAACAATGATTGTAAAAGTTGTCTAATTTCCGTCTCTCTCTGGATTGTGCGGCTAAAAACTTCTATTTATGCTTATTAATCCTGACCTAACCATAGACCAAATTAAGGGCCTCTGAATAAGCTTTCCAACTAGGGATCATATTCCTTAATTGTGCTTAAGATGAGTAAGTTAGGCCCATTTAAGTGAAGGAACATAATGGACAGCGTACTGATTTGCGTCAGAGAACTCGGGACCTAATTTAGCATTGATTTTGGCCTAATTTGACAATTCTTGTGAAACTTCAAATTGTGGGTCTCTTCGTTATCTTTCTAGGGACAGCAAGATCACAAAAATCCGATATCTGTAGCTCTAGTTTTGCTCTGCACAAGGCAACAAGGTCAGGATGAGTGTAAAATCCGAAAATTAACAATGTTTAGAAATTAAGCCTAATTTATCCCAATAATTTAAAAGCAAAAACAATGATTGTAAAAGTTGTCTAATTTCCGTATCTCTCTGAATTGTGTGTCTGTAAACTGCTATTTATGCTTATTAATCCTGACCTAACCCTAGACCAAATTAAGGGCCTCTGAATTAGCTTTCCAACAAGGTATCATATGCCTTAATTGGGCTTAATATGAGTAAGTCAGGCCCATTTAAGTGAAGGAACATCATGGACTGCGTACTGATCCACGGCAGAGAACTCGGGACCCAATTTAGCCTTCATTTTGGCCTAATTGAACAATTCTTGTTAAAGCAAAAATTATAGGTCTATTCCTTTTCTTTCTAGGGACAGCAAGGTCACCAAAATCGGATATCAATAGCTCTAGTTATGCTCTGCGCAAGCCAACAAGGTCAGTATGAGAGTAAAATCCGAAAATTAACAACGTTTAGCAATTAAGCCAAATTAAGCCCAATAATGTAAAAGCAAAAACAATGATTGTAAAAGTTGTCTAATTTCCGTCTCTCTCTGACTTGTGCTGTTGTAAACTGCTATTTATGCTCATTAATCCTGACCTAACCCTAGACCAAATTAAGGGCCTCTGAATAAGCTTTACAACAAGGTATCATATACCTTAATTGGCCTTAAGATGAGTAAGTTAGGCCCATTTAAGTGAAGGAACATCATGGACAACGCACTGATCCGCCCCAGAGAACTCTGGACCCAATTTAGCTTCGATTTAGGCCTAATTTGACAATTCTTTTGAAACCAGAAATTGTAGGTCTCTTCGTTATCTTTCTAGGGACAACAAGATCATAAAAATCCGATATCTGAAGCTCTAGTTATGCTCTGTGCAAGGCAACAAGGTCAGGATGAGTTTAAAATCCGAAAATTAACAATGTTTAGTAATTAAGCCCATTTAAGCCCAATAATGTAAAAGCAAAAACAATGATTGTAAAAGTCGTCTAATTTCCGTCTCTCTCTGGCTTGTGCGGCAGTAAACTGTTATTTATGCTTATTAATCCTGACCTAACCCTAGACCAAATTTAGGGCCTCTGAACAAGCTTTCCAACAAGGTATCATATGCCTTAATTGGGCTTAAGATGAGTAAGTTAGGCCCATTTAAGTGAAGGAACATCTTGGATTGCGCACTGATCCGTGCCAGAGAACTCCGGACCCAATTTAGCCTTGATTTTGGCCTAATTTGACAATTCTTGTGAAACCTGAAATTGTAGGTCTCTTCGTTATCTTTCTAGGGACAGCAATATCACCAAAATCCGATATCTGTAGCTCTAGTTATGGTCTGCGCAAGGCAACCAGGTTAAGATGAGGGAAAAACTCGAAAATTAACAATGTTTAGCAATTAAGCCCAATAATGTAAAAGCAAAAACAATGATTGTAAAAGTTGTCTAATTTCCGTCTCTCTCTGGCTTGGGCGGCTGTAAAATGTTATTTATCCTTATTAATCCAGACATAACCCTAGACCAAATTAGGGACCTCTGAATAAGTTTTCCAACAAGGTATCATATGCCTTAGTTGGCCTTAAGATGAGTAAGTTAGGCCCATTTAAGTGAAGGAACATCATAGACAGCGTACTGATCCACGCCAGAGAACTCCAGACCCAATTTAGCCTTGATTTTGGCCCAATTTGACAATTCTTTTGAAAACTGAAATTGTAGCCCTCTTCCTTATCTTTCTAGCGACAGCAAGATCACCAAAATCCGATATCTGTAGCTCTAGTTATGCTCTGCGCAAGGCAACAAGGTCAGGATGAGTGAAAAATCCGAAAATTAACAATGTTTAGCAATTAAGACCAATAATGTAAAAGCAAAAACAATGATTGTAAAAGTTGTCTAATTTCCGTCTCTCTCTGGTTTGTACAACTGTAAACTGCTATTTATTCTTATTAATCTTGAACTAACCCTAGACCAAATTAAGGGCCTCTGAATAAGCTTTCCAACAAGGTATCATATGTCTTAATTGGGCTTAAGTTGAGTAAGTTAGGCAAATTTCAGTGAAGGAACATCATGGACTTCTTACTGATCCGCGCCTGAGAACTCGGGACCTAATTTAGCCTTGATTTTGCCCTAATTTGACAATTATTTTGAAACCTGAAATTGTAGGTCTCTTCCTTATCTTTCTATGGATAGCAAGATCAACAAAATCCGATATCTGAAGCTCAAGTTATGCTCTGCGCAAGGCAACAAGGTCAGGATGAGTGAAAAATCCAAAAATTTACAATATTAAGCAATTAAGCCCAAAAATGTAAAAGCAAAAACAATGATTGTAAAAGTTTTCTTATTTCCGTCTCTCTCTGGATTGTGCAGCTAAAAACTGCTATTTATGCTTATTAATCCTGACCTAACCATAGACCAAATTAAGGGCCTCTGAATAAGCTTTCCAACTAGGTATCATATTCCTTAATTGTGCTTAAGATGAGTAAGTTAGGCCCATTTAAGTGAAGGAACATCATGGACAGCGCACTGATCCGCGCCAGAGAACTCGGGACCTAATTTAGCATTGATTTTGGCCTAATTTGACAATTCTTGTGAAACTTGAAATTGTAGGTCTCTTCGTTATCTTTCTAGGGACAACAAGGTCACAAAAATCCGATATCAGTAGCTCTAGTTATGCTCTGTGCAAGCCAACAAGGTCAAGATGAGTGTAAAATCCAAAAATTAACAATGTTTAGCAATTACGCCCAATTAAGCCCAATAATGTAAAAGCAAAAACAATGATTGTAAAAGTTGTCTAATTTCCGTCTCTCTCTGAATTGTGCGGCTGTAAACTGCTATTTATGCCTATTAATGCTGACCTAACCCTAGACCAAATTAAGGGCCTCTGAATTAGCTTTCCAACAAGGTATCATATGCCTTAATTGGCCTTAAGATGAGTAAGTTAGGCCCATTTAAGTGAAGGAACATCATGGACAACGCACTGATCCGCCCCAGAGAACTCTGGACCCAATTTAGCTTCGATTTAGGCCTAATTTGACAATTCTTTTGAAACCAGAAATTGTAGGTCTCTTCGTTATCTTTCTAGGGACAACAAGATCACAAAACTCCGATATCTGTAGCTCTAGTTATGCTCTGTGCAAGGCAACAAGGTCAGGATGAGTTTAAAATCCGAAAATTAACAATGTTTAGCAATTAAGCCCATTTAAGCCCAATAATGTAAAAGCAAAAACAATGATTGTAAAAGTCGTCTAATTTCCGTCTCTCTCTGGTTTGTGCGGCAGTAAACTGTTATTTATGCTTAATAATCCTGACCTAACCCTAGACCAAATTTAGGGCCTCTGAACAAGCTTTCCAACAAGGTATCATATGCCTTAATTGGGCTTAAGATGAGTAAGTTAGGCCCATTTAAGTGAAGGAACATCTTGGATTGCGCACTGATCCGTGCCAGAGAACTCCGGACCCAATTTAGCCTTGATTTTGGCCTAATTTGACAATTCTTGTGAAACCTGAAATTGTAGGTCTCTTCGTTATCTTTCTAGGGACAGCAAGATCACCAAAATCCGATATCTGTAGCTCTAGTTATGGTCTGCGCAAGGCAACCAGGTTAAGATGAGTGAAAAACTCGAAAATTAACAATGTTTAGCAATTAAGCCCAATTAAGCTCAATAATGTAAAAGCAAAAACAATGATTGTAAAAGTTGTCTAATTTCCGTCTCTCTCTGGCTTGGGCGGCTGTAAAATGTTATTTATGCTTATTAATCCTGACAAACCCTAGACCAAATTAAGGACCTCTGAATAAGCTTTCCAACAAGGTATCATATGCCTTAATTGGCCTTAAGATGAGTAAGTTAGGCCCATTTAAGTGAAGGAACATCATGGACATCGTACTGATCCACGCCAGAGAACTCCAGACCCAATTTAGCCTTGATTTTGGCCCAATTTGACAATTCTTTTGAAAACTGAAATTGTAGCCCTCTTCCTTATCTTTCTAGCGACAGCAAGATCACCAAAATCCGATATCTGTAGCTCTAGTTATGCTCTGCGCAAGGCAACAAGGTCAGGATGAGTGAAAAATCCAAAAATTAACAATGTTTAGCAATTAAGACCAATAATGTAAAAGCAAAAACAATGATTGTAAAAGTTGTCTAATTTCCGTCTCTCTCTGGTTTGTACGACTGTAAACTGCTATTTATTCTTATTAATCTTGAACTAATCCTACACCAAATTAAGGGCCTCTGAATAAGCTTTCCAACAAGGTATCATATGCCTTAATTGGGCTTAAGTTGAGTAAGTTTGGAAAATTTAAGTGAAGGAACATCATGGACTTCTTACTGATCCGCGCCTGAGAACTCGGGACCCAATTTGGCCTTGATTTTGCCCTAATTTGACAATTATTGTGAAACCTGAAATTGTAGGTCTCTTCCTTATCTTTCTAGGGATAGCAAGATCAACAAAATCCGATATCTGAAGCTCAAGTTATGCTCTGCGCAAGGCAACAAGGTCAGGATGAGTGAAAAATACAAAAATTTACAATATTAAGCAATTAAGCCCAAAAATGTAAAAGCAAAAACAATGATTTTAAAAGTTGTCTAATTTCCGTCTCTCTCTGGATTGTGCGGCTAAAAACTGCTATTTATGCTTATTAATCCTGACCTAACAAAAGACCAAATTAAGGGCCTCTGAATAAGCTTTCCAATTAGGTATCATATTCCTTAATTGTGCTTAAGATGAGTAAGTTAGGCCCATTTAAGTGAAGGAACATCATGGACAGCGCACTGATCCGCGCCAGAGAACTCGGGACCTAATTTAGCATTGATTTTGGCCTAATTTGACAATTCTTGTGAAACTTGAAATTGTAGGTCTCTTCGTTATCTTTCTAGGGACATCAAGGTCACAAAAATCCGATATCAGTAGCTCTAGTTATGCTTTGCGCAAGGCAACAAGGTCAGGATGAGTGTAAAATCCAAAAATTAACAATGTTTAGCAATTACGCCCAATTAAGCCCAATAATGTAAAAGCAAAAACAATGATTGTAAAAGTTGTCTAATTTCCGTCTCTCTCTGAATTGTGCGGCTGTAAACTGCTATTTATGCCTATTAATGCTGACCTAACCCTAGACCAAATTAAGGGCCTCTGAATTAGCTTTCCAACAAGGTATCATATGCCTTAATTGGGCTTAATATGAGTAAGTCAGGCCCATTTAAGTGAAGGAACATCATGGACTGCGCACTGATCCACGGCAGAGAACTCGGGACCCAATTTAGCCTTCATTTTGGCCTAATTTGACAATTCTTGGGAAAGCTAAAATTCTAGGTCTATTCCTTTTCTTTCTAGGGACAAACAAGGTCACCAAAATCGGATATGAGTAGCTCTAGTTATGCTCTGCGCAAGCCAACAAGGTCAGGATGAGAGTAAAATCCGAAAATTAACAATGTTTAGCAATTAAGCCCAATTAAGCCCAATAATGTAAAAGTAAAAACAATGATTGTAAAAGTTGTCTAATTTTCGTCTCTCTCTGACTTGTGCTGTTGTAAACTGCTATTTATACTCATTAATCCTGACCTAACCCTAGACCAAATTAAGGGCCTCTGAATAAGCTTTACAACAAGGTATCATATACCTTAATTTGCCTTAAGATGAGTAAGTTAGGCCCATTTAAGTGAAGGAACAACATGGACAGCGCACTGATCCGTGCCAGAGAACTCCATACCCAATTTAGCCTTGATTTAGGCCTAATTTGACAATTCTTGAGGCACCTGAAAATGTAGGTCTCTTCCTTATCTTTCTAGGGACAGCATGATCACCAAAATCCGATATCTTTATCTCTAGTTATGCTTTGCGCAAGACAACAAGGTCAGGATGAGTGAAAAATCCGAAAATTAACAATGTTTAGCAATTAAGCCCAATTATGGCCAATAATGTAAAAGCAAAAACAATGATTGTAAAATTTGTCTAATTTCCGTCTCTCTCTGGCTTGTGCGGCTGTAAACTGCTACTTATGCTTATTAATATTGACCTAACCCAAGACAAAATTAAGGGCCTCTGAATAAGCTTTCCAACAAGGTATCATATGCCTTAATTGGGCTTAAGATGAGTAAGTTAGGCCCATTTAAGTGAAGGAACATCTTGGATTGCGCACTGATCCGCTCCAGAGAACTCCGGACCCAATTTAGCATTGATTTTGGCCTAATTTAACAATTCTTGTGAAACTTGAAATTGTAGGTCTCTTCGTTATCTTTCTATGGACAACAAGATCAGCAAAATCCGATATCTGTAGCTCTAGTTGTACTCTGCGCAAGGCAACAAGGTTAAGATGAGTGAAAAACTCGAAAATTAACAATTGTTATCAATTAAGCCCAATTAAGCCCTATAATGTAAAAGCAAAAACATTGATTGTAAAAGATGTCTAATTTCCGTCACTCAGTGGCTTGTGCGACTGTAAACTGTTATTTATGCTTATTAATCATGACTTAACCCTAGACCAAATTAAGGACCTCTGAATAAGCTTTCCAACAAGGTATCATATGCCTTAATTGGCCTTAAGATGAGTAAGTTATGCCCATTTAAGTGAAGGAACATCATGGACAGCACACTGATCCACGCCGGAGAACTCCACACCCAATTTTGCCTTGATTTTGGCATAATTGGACAATTCTTGTGAACCCTGAAATTGTAGGTCTCTTCCTTATCTTTCTAGGGACAGCAAGATCACCAAAATCCGATATCTGTAGCTCTAGTTATGCTATTCGCAAGGCAACAAGGTCAGGATGAGTGAAAAATCCGAAAATTAACATTGTTTAGCAATTAAGCCCAATTATGTAAAAGCAAAAACAATGATTGTAAAAGTTGTGTAATTTCCGTCTCTCTCTGGAATGTGCGGTTGTAAACTGCTATTTATGCTTATTAATCCTGACCTAACCATAGACCAAATAAAGGGCCTCTAAATAAGCTTTCCAACAAGGTATCATATGCCTTAATTGGGCTTAAGATGAGTAAGTTAGGCCCTTTTAAGTGAAGGAACATCATGGACAGCGCACTATTCCGCGCCAGAGAACTCGGCACCCAATTTAGCCTTAATTTTGGCCTAATTTGACAATTCTTGTGCAAACTGAAATTGTTTGTCTCTTCGTTATCTTTCTAGGGACAGCAAGATCACAAAAATCCGATATCTATAGCTCAAGTTATGCTCTGCGCAAGGCAACAAGGTCAGGATGAGTGTAAAATACGAAAATTAACAATGTTTAGTAATTAAGCCCAATTAAGCCCAATAATGTAAAAGCAAAAATAATGATTGTAAAAGTTGTCTAATTTCTGTCTCTCTCTGAATTGTGCGGCAGTAAACTGATATTTATGCTTATTAATCCTTACCTAACGATAGATCAAATAAAGGGTCTCTGAATAAGCTTTCCAACAAGGTATCATATGCCTTAATTGGGCTTCAGATGAGTAAGTTAGGCCCATTTAAGTGAAGGAACATCATGGACTGCGTACTGATCCACGACAGAGAACTCGGGACCCAATGTAGCCTTCATTTTGGCCTAATTTGACAATTCTTGTGCAAGCTGAAATTATAGGTCTCTTCCTTTTCTTTCTAGGGACTGCAAGGTCACCAAAATCTGATATTAGTAGCTCAAGTTATGCTCTGCGCAACGCAACAAGGTCAAGATGAGTGTAAAATCCAAAAATTAACAATGTTTAGCAATTAAGCCAATAATGTAAAAGCAAAAACAATGATTGTAAAAGTTGTCTAATTTCCGTCTCTCTCTGGCTTGTGCGGCTATAAACTGCTATTTATGCTTATTAATCCTGATCTAACCCGAGACCAAATTAAGGGCCTCTGAATAAGCTTTCCAACAAGGTATCATATGCCTTAATTGGGCTTAAGATGAGTATGTTAGGCCCATTTAAGTGAAGGAACATCATGGACTGCGCACTGATACGCGCCAGAGAAATAGGGACGCAATTTAGCTTTGATTTTGGCCTAATTTGACAATTCCTGTGAAACATGAAATTATAGGTCTCTTCCTTATCTTTCTAGGGACAGCAAGATCCCAAAAATCCGAAATCTGTAGCTCTAGTTATGCTCTGCACAAGGAAACAAGGTCAGGATGTGTGGAAAATCCGAAAATTAACAATGTTTAGCAATTAATCCCAATTAAGCCCAATAATCTAAAAGCAAAAACAATGATTGTAAAAGTTGTCTAATTTCCGTCACTCTCTGGCTTGTGCGGAAGTAAACTGCTATTTATGCTTATTAATCCTGACCCAACCCTAGACCAAATTAAGGGCCTCTGAATAAGCTTTCCAACACGGTATCATATACCTTAATTGGGCTTAAGATGAGTAAGTTAGACCCATTTGAGTGAAGGAACATCATAGACAATGCACTGATCCACACCAGAGAACTAGGGATCCAATTTAGCCTTTATTTTGGCCTAATTTGACAATTCTTGTAAAACTTCAAATTGTTGGTCTCTTCCTTATCTTTCTAGGGACAGCAAGATAACAAAAATCCGATATCTGTAGCTCTAGTTATGCTCGGCGCAAGGAAACAAGGTCAGGATGAGTGAAAAATCCAAAAATTAACAATATTTAGCAATTAAGCCCAATAATGTAAAAGCAAAAACAATGATTGTAAAAGTTGTCTAATTTCAGTCTCTCTCTGGCTTGTGCGGCTGTAAACTGCTATTTATACTTATTAATCCCGTCCTAACCCTAGACCAAATTAAGGGCCTCTGAATAAGCTTTCCAACAAGATATCATATGCCTTAATTGGGCTTAAGATGAATAAGTTAGGCCCATTTAAGTGAAGGAAAATCATGGACTGCGCACTGATCCTCGCCAGAGAACTCGGGACCCAATTAAGCCTTGATTTTGGCCTAATTTGACAATTCTTGTGACACCTGAGATTGTAGGTCTCTTCCTTATCTTTCTAGGGACAGCAAGATCACCAAAATCCGATATCTGTAGCTCTAGTTATGCTCTGCGCATGACAACAAGGTCAGGATGAGTGAAAAATCCAAAAATTAACAATTTTTAGCAATTAAGCCCAATAATGTAAAAGCAAAAATAACGATTGTAAAAGTTTTCTAATTTCCGTCTCTCTCTGGCTTGTGCGGCTGTAAACTGCTATTTTTGCTTATTAATACTAACCTAACCCTTGACCAAATTAAGGGACTTTGAATAAGCTTTCCAACAAGGTATTATATGCCTTCATTCGACTTAAAATGAGTAAGTTAGGCCCATTTAAGTGAAGAAACATCATGAACTGCGCACTGATCCGTGCCAGAGAACTCGGGGCCCAATTTAGCCTTTATCTTGGCCGAATTTGACAATTATTGGGAAACAAAATATTGTAGGTCTCTTCCTTATCTTTCTAGTGACAGCTAGGTCACCAAAATCCGATATCTGTAGCTCAAGTTATGCTCTGTACAAGGCAACAAGGTCAGGATGAGTGAAAAATCTGAAAATTAACAATGTTTAGCAATTAAGCCCAATTAAGTCCAATAATTTAAAAGCAAAAACAATGATTGTAAAGGTTGTCTAATTTCTGTCTCTCTCTGGCTTTTGCGGCAGTAAACTGCTATTTATGCTTAGTAATCCTGACCTAACCCTAGACCAAATTAAGGGCCTCTGATTAAGCTTTCCAACAAGGTATCACATGTCTTAATTGGGCTTAAGATGAGTAAGTTAGGCCCATTTAAGTGAAGGAACATCATTGACTACGCACTGATCCGTGCCTGAGAACTCGGGAACAAATTTAGCCTTGATTTTGGCCTAATTGGACAATTCTTGTGAACCCTGAAATTGTAGGTCTCTTCCTTATCTTTCTAGGGACAGCATGATCACCAAAATCCGATATCTGTAGCTCTAGTTATGCTATGCGCAATGCAACAAGGTCAGGATGAGTGAAAAATCCGAAAATTAACAATGTTTAGCAATTAAGCCCAATAATGTAAGAGCAAAAACAATGACTGTAAAAGGTTTCTAATTTCCTTCTCTCTTTGGCTTGTTCGGCTATAAACTGCTATTTATGTTTATTAATCATGACCGAATGCTAGATCAAATTAAGGGCCTCTAAATAAGCTTTCCAACAAGGTATCATATGCCTTAATTAGGCTTAAGATGAGTCAGTTAGGGCCATTTAATTGAAGGAACATCATGGACAGCGCACTGATCCCCGCCAAAGAACTCGGGACCCAATTTAGCCTTGATTTTGGCCTAATTTGACAATTCTTTTGAAACCAGAGATTGTAGGTCTCTTCCTTATCTTTCTAGGAAAAGCAAGATCACCAAAATCCGATATCAATAGCTCAAGTTATGCTCTGAGCAAGGTAACAAGGTCAGGATGAGTGAAAGTTTTGAAAATTAACAATGTTTAGCAATTAAGCCCAATAATTTAAAAGCAAAAACAATGATTGTAAAGGTTGTCTAATTTCCATCTCTCTCTGGCTTTTACGGCAGTAAACTGCTATTTATGCTTAGTAATCCTGACCTAACCCTTGACCAAATTAACGGCTTCTGATTAAGCTTTCCAACAAGGTACCATATGCCTTAACTGGGCTTAAGATGAGTAAGTTAGGCCCATTTAAGTGAAGGAACATCATGGACTACGGACTGATCCATGCCTGAGAACTCGGGAACAAATTTAGCCTTGATTTTGGCCTAATTGGACAATTCTTGTGTACCTGAAATTGTAGGTCTCTTCCTTATCTTTCTAGGGACAGCAAGATCACCAAAATCCAATATCTGTAGCTCTAGTCATGCTATGCGCAATGCAACAAGGTCAGGATGAGTGAAAAATCTGAAAATTAACAATGTTTAGCAATTAAGCCCAATTAAGCCCAATAATGTAAGAGCAAAAACAATGATTGTAAAAGTTGTCTAATTTCCTTCTCTCCCTGGCTTGTGCGGCTATAAACTGCTATTTATGTTTATTAATCTTCACCGAATGCTAGTCCAAATTAAGGGCCTCTGAATAAGCTTTCCAACAAGGTATCATATGCCTTAATTGGGCTTAAGATGAGTAAGTTAGGGCCATTTAATTGAAGGAACATCATGGACAGCATGATCCGATCCGCGCCAAAGAACTCGGGACCCAATTTAGCCTTGATTTTGGCCAAATTTGACAATTCTTTTGAATCCAGAGATTGTAGTTCTCTTCGTTATCTTTCTAGGAAAAGCAAGATCACCAAAATCCGATATCAGTAGCTCAAGTTATGCTCTGAGCAAGGTAACATGGTCAGGATGAGTGAAAATTTTGAAAATTAACAATGTTTAGCAATTAAGCCCAATTAAGCCCAATAATGTAAAAGCAAAAACAATGATTGTAACAGTTTGTCTAATTTCCGTCTCACTCACTGGCTTTTGGCTGTAAACTGCTATTTATGCTTATTAATCCTGACCTAACCCTGGACCAAATTAAGGGCCTCTGAATAAGCTTGCCCACAAGGTATCATATGCCTTAATTGGGCTTAAGATGAGTAAGTTAGGCCCATTTAAGTGAAGGAACATCTTGGACTGCGCACTGATCCACGCCAGAGATCTCGGGAACCAATTTAGCCTTGATTTTGACTTGATTGGACAATTCTTATGAAACCTGAAATTATAGGTCTCTTCCTTATCATTAAAACAATGATTGTAAGTGTTGCCTAATTTCCGTCTCTCTCTGGCTTGTACGGCTGTAAACTGCTATTTGTGCTTATTTATCCCGACCTAACGCTAGACCAAATTAAGGGCCTCTGAATAAGCTTTCCAACAAGGTATCATATGCCTTAATTGGGCTTAAGATGAGTAAGTTAGGCCCATTTATGTGAAGGAACATCATGGACTGCGTACTGATCCGCGCCAGAGAACTCGGAACCCAATTTAGCCTTGATTTTGGCCTAATTTAAAAATTCTTATGAAGCCTGAGATTGTATATCTCTTCCTTATCTTTCTACGGACAGCAAGATCACCAAAATCCGATATCTGTAGCTCTAGTTATGCTCTGCGAAAGGCAACAAGGTTAGGATGAGTGAAAAATCCGAAAATTAACAATTTTTAGCAATTAAGCCCAATTAAGGCCAATAATGTAAAAGCAAAAATAATGATTGAAAATGTTGTCTAATTTCCGTCTCTCTCTGGCTTGTACGGCTGTAAACTGCTATTTATGCATATTAATCTTGTCATAACCCTAGACCAAATTAAGGGCATCTGAATAAGCTTTCCAACAAGGTATTATATGTCTTAATTGGACTTAAAATGAGTAAGTTAGGCCTATTTAAGTGAAGGAACATCATGAACTGCACACTGATCCGCGCCAGAGAACTCGGGAGCCAATTTAGCCTTGATTTTGGCCTAATTTGACAATTCATGTGAAACCTGAGATTGTAAGTCTATTCCTTATCTTTCTAGGGACAGCAAGATCACCAAAATCCGATATCTGTAGCTCTAGTTATGCTCTGTGCAAGGTAACAAGGTCAGGGTGAGTGAAAAATCTGAAAAATACAATGTTTAGCAATTAAGCCTAATTAAGCCCAATAATTTAAAAGCAAAAAAATGATTGTTAAAGTTGTCTAATTTCCGTCTCGCTCTGGCTTTTGAGGCTGTAAACTGCTATTTATGTTTATTAATCTTCACCGAATGCTAGAACAAATTAAGGGCCTCTGAATAAGCTTTCCAACAAGGTATCATATGCCTTAATTGGGCTTAAGATGAGTAAGTTAGGGCCATTTAATTGAAGGAACATCATGGACAACGCACTGATCCACGCCAAAGAACTTGGGACCCAATTTAGCCTTGATTTTGGCCTAATTTGACAATTCTTTTGAAACCAGAGATTGTAGGTCTCTTCCTTATCTTTCTAGGAAAAGCAAGATCACCAAAATCCGATATCAGTAGCTCAAGTTATGCTCTGAGCAAGGTAACAAGGTCAGGATGAGTGAAAATTTTGAAAATTAACAATGTTTAGCAATTAAGCCCAATTAAGCCCAATAATGTAAAAGCAAAAACAATGATTGTAACAGTTGTCTAATTTCCGTCTCACTCTGGCTTTTGCGGCTGTAAACTGCTATTTATGCTTATTAATCCTGACCTAACCCTGGACCAAATTAAGGGCCTCTGAATAAGCTTGCCCACAAGGTATCATATGCCTTAATTGGGCTTAAGATGAGTAAGTTAGGCCCATTTAAGTGAAGGATCATCTTGGACTGCGCACTGATCCACGCCAGAGATCTCGGGAACCAATTTAGCCTTGATTTTGACTTGATTTGACAATTCTTATGAAACCTGAAATTGTAGGTCTCTTCCTTATCATTGAAACAATGATTGTAAGTGTTGTCTAATTTCCGTCTCTCTCTGGCTTGTGCGGCTGTAAACTGCTATTTGTGCTTATTTATCCCGACCTAACCCTAGACCAAATTAAGGGCCTCTGAATAAGCTTTCCAACAAGGTATCATATGCCTTAATTGGGCTTAAGATGAGTAAGTTAGGCCCATTTACGTGAAGGAACATCATGGACTGCGTACTGATCCGCGCCAGAGAACTCGGAACCCAATTTAGCCTTGATTTTGGCCTAATTTAAAAATTCTTATGAAGCCTGAGATTGTAGATCTCTTCCTTATCTTTCTAGGGACAGCAAGATCACCAAAATCCGATATCTGTAGCTCTAGTTATGCTCTGCGAAAGGCAACAAGGTTAGGATGAGTGAAAAATCCGAAAATTAACAATTTTTAGCAATTAAGCCCAATTAAGGCCAATAATGTAAAAGCAAAAATAATGATTGAAAAAGTTGTCTAATTTCCGTCTCTCTCTGTCTTGTACGGCAGTAAACTGCTATTTATGCATATTAATCTTGACATAACCCTAGGCCAAATTAAGGGCCTCTGAATAAGCTTTCCAACAAGGTATTATATGCCTTAATTGGACTTAAAATGAGTAAGTTAGGCCTATTTAAGTGAAGGAACATCATGAACTGCACACTGATCCGCGCCAGAGAACTCGGGACCCAATTTAGCCTTGATTTTGGCCTAATTTGACAATTCATGTGAAACCTGAGATTGTAAGTCTCTTCCTTATCTTTCTAGGGACAGCAAGATCACCAAAATCCGATATCTGTAGCTCTAGTTATGCTCTGTGCAAGGTAACAAGGTCAGGGTGAGTGAAAAATCTGAAAAATACAATGTTTAGCAATTAAGCCTAATTAAGCCCAATAATTTAAAAGCAAAAACAATGATTGTAAAAGTTGTCTAATTTCCGTCTCGCTCTGGCTTTTGAGGCTGTAAACTGCTATTTATGCTTACTAATCTTGACCAAACCCTAGACTAAATTAAGGACATCTGATTAAGCTTTCCAACAAGGTATCATATGCCTTAATTGGTCTTAAGATGAGTAAGTTAGGCCCATTTAAGTGAAGGAACATCATGGACTGCGCACTGATCCGCGCTAGAGAACTCGGGACCCAATTTAGCCTTGATTTTGGCCTAATTTGACAATTCTTGTGAAACCTGAAATTGTAGGTCTCTTCCTTATCTTTCTAGGGACAACAAGATCACCAAAATCCAATATCTGTAGCTCTAGTTATGCTCTGCGCAATGCAACAAGGTCAGGATGAGTGAAAAATCCAAAAATTAATAATGTTTAGCAATTAAGCCCAATTAAGCCCAATAATGTAAGAGCAAAAACAATGATTGAAAAAGTTGTCTAATTTCCGTCTCTCTCTGGCTTGTGCGGCTATAAACTGCTATTTATGTTTATTAATCCTGACCTAACCCTAGACTAAATTAAGGGCCTCCGAATAAGCTTTCCAACAAGGTATCATATGCCTTAATTGTGCTTAAGATGAGTAAGTTAGGCCCATTTAAGTGAAGGAACATCATGGACTACGCATTGATCCGCGCCATAGAACTCGGGACCCAATTTAGCCTTTATTTTGGCCTAATTTGACAATTCTTGTGAAACGTGAAATTGTGGGCCTCTTCCTTATCATTCTAGGGACAGCAAGATCACAAAAATCCGATATCTGAAGCTCCAGTTATGCTCTTTGCAAGGCAACAAAGTCAAGAGAAGTGAAAAATCCGAAAATTAACAATTTTTACCAATCAAGCCCAATTAAACCCAATAATGTAAGAGCAAAAACAATGATTGTAAAATTTGTCTAATTGTGCTTAAGATGAGTAAGTTAGGCCCATTTAAGTGAAGGAACATCATGGACTGCGCACTGATCCACGCCAGAGAACTCGGGACCCAATTTAGCCTTGATTTTGGCCTAATTGGACAATTCTTGGGAAACGTGAAATTGTAGGTCTCTTCCTTATCTATCTAGGGATATCAAGATCACTAAAATACAATATCGGTAGCTCTAGTTATGCTCTGTGCAACGCAACAAGGTCAGGACGAGTGAAAAATCATAAAATTAACAGTGTTTAGCAATTAGGCCCAATAATGTAAGAGCAAAAACAATGATTGTAAAAGTTGTCTAATTTCCGTCTCTCTCGGCTTGTGTGGTCAGAAACTGCTATTTATGCTTATTAATCATAACCTAACCCTAGACCAATTCTTGACAATTCTTGTGAAACCTGAAATTGTAGGTCTCTTCCTTATCTTTCTAGGGACAACAAGATCACCAAAATCCGATTTCTGTATCTCAAGTTATGCTCTGCGCAAGGCAACAAGGTCAAGATGAGTGAAAAATCAGAAAATTAACAATGTTTAGCAATTAAGCCCAATTAAGCCCAATAATGTAAAAGAAAAAACTTTGATTGTAAAAGTTGTCTAATTTTCGACTCTCTCTGGCTTGTGCTGCTATAAACTGCTATTTATGCTTATTAATCTAGATGTAACCCTGGACCAAATTAAGGGCCTCTGAATAAGCTTTCCAACAAGGTATCATATGCCAAATGGGCTTAAGATGAGTAAGTTATGCCCATTTAAGTGAAGGAACATCATGTACTGTACTCTGATCCGTGCCAGAGAACTAGGGACCCAATTTAGCCTTGATTTTGGCCTAATTTGACAATTCTTGTGAAACCTGAAATTGTAGGTCCCTTCTTTATCTTTAAAACAATGATTGTAAAAGTTGTCTAATTTTCGTCTCTCTTTGGCTTGTGTGGCTTTAAACTGCTATTTATGCTTATTAATCCTGACCTAACCCAAGACCAAAATAAGGGCCTCTGAATAAGCTTTCCAACAAGGTATCATATGCCTTAATTGGGCTTAAGATGAGTAAGTTAGGCCCATTTAAGTGAAGGAACATCATGGACTGCACACCGATCCGCGCCGGAGAACTCGGCAACCAATTTACCCTTGATTTTGGCCTAATTTGACAATTCTTGTGAATCCTCAAATTGTAGGTCTCTTCCTTATCTTTCTAAGGACAGAAAGATCCAAAATCCGATATCTGTAGCTCTAGTTATGCTCTGCGCAAGACAACAAGGTCAGGATGAGTGAAAAATCCGAAAATTAACAATGTTTAGCAATTAAGCACAATTAAGCACAATAATGTAAGAGTAAAAATAATGATTGTAAAAGTTGTCTAATTTCCGTCTCTCTCAGGCTTGTGCGGCTGTTAACTGCTATTTATGCTTGCTAATCCTGACCTGACCCAAGACCAAATTAAGGGCCTCTGAATAAGCTTTCCAACAAGGTATCATATGCCTTAATTGGGCTTAAGATGAGTAAGTTAGGCCCATTTAAGTGAACGAACATCATGGACTGCGCACCAATCCGAGCCAGAGAACTCGGCAACCAATTTAGCCTTGATTTTAGCCTAATTTAATAATGCTTTGGAAACCTGAAATTGTAGGTCTCTTCCTTATCTTTCTAGGGACAACAAGATCACCAAAATCCGATATCTGTAGTTCTAGTTATGCTCTGCGCAAGGCAAAAAGGTCAGGATGAGTGAAAAATCCGAAAATTAACAATGTTTGGCAATTAAGCCGAATAATGTAAAAGCAAAAACAATGATTATAAAAGTTGTCTAATTTCCGTCTCTCTCTGGCTTGTGCGGCTGTAAACTGCTATTTATGCTTATTAATCCTGACCAAACCCTAGACCTAATTAAAGGACTCTGAATAAGCTTTCCAACAAGGTATCATATGCCTTAATTGGGATTAAGAAGAGTAAGTTAGGCCCATTTAAGTGAAGGAACATCACGGACTGCGCACTGATCCGCGCTAGAGAACTCGGGACCCAATTTAGCCTTGATTTTGGCCTAATTTGACAATTCTTGTAAACCTGAAATTGTAGGTCTCTTCCTTATCTTTCTAGGGGCAGCAAGATCACCAAAATCCGATATCTGTAGCTCAAGTAATGCTTTGCGCAAGGCAACAAGGTCAGGATGAGTGAAAAATCTGAAAATTAACAATGTTTAGCAATTAAGCCGAATAATGTAAAAGCGAAAACAATGATTGTAAAAGTTGTCTAATTTCCGTCTCTCTCTGGCTTGTGCAGCTGTAAAGTGCTATTAATGCTGATTAATCTTCACCTATTCCTAGACCAAATTAAGGGCATATGAATAAGCTTTCCAACAATGTATCATATGCCTTAATTGGGCTTAAGATGAGTAAGTTAGGCCCAGTTAAGTGAAGGAGCACCAGGGACTGCGCACTGATCCGCGCCAGAGTACTCGGGACCCAATTTAGCCTTGATTTTGGCCTAATTTGACAATTCTTGTAAACCTGAAATTGTAGGTCTCTTCCTTATCTTTCTAGGGGCAGCAAGATCACCAAAATCCGATATCTGTAGCTTAGTAATGCTCTGCGCAAGGCAACAAGGTCAGGATGAGTGAAAATCTGAAAATTAACAATGTTTGGCAATTAAACCCAATAATGGTAAAGCAAAAACAATGATTGTAAAAGTTGTCTAATTTCCATCTCTCCCTAGCTTGTGCTGCTGTAAAATGTTATTTATGCTTATTAATCTTCACCTAACCCTAAACCAAATTAACGGCCGCTGAATAAGCTTTCCAACAGAGTATCATATGCCTTAATCGGGCTTAAGATGAGTAAGTTAGGCCCATTTAAGTGAAGGAACATCATGGATCGTGCACCGATCCGCGCCAAAGAACTCGGGGACCCAATTAAGCCTTGATTTTGGCCTAATTTGACAATTCTTGTGAATCCTGAAATTATAGGTCTCTTCCTTATCTTTCAAGGAACAGCAAGATCACCAAAATCCGATATCTGTAACTCTAGTTATACTCTACGCAAGGCAACAAGGTCAGGATGAGTGAAAAATCCGAATATTAACAATGTTTAGTAATTAAGCCTAATAATGTAAAAGCAAAAACAATGATTGTAAAAGTTGTCTAATTTCCGTCTCTCTCTAAGGGGAAGTTTCAACAGATGTCGTGGGCTTAAGATGAAGTTAGCCATTTAGTGGGAACATCTTCACCTATTCCTGACCAATTTTTGGCTAATTTGCAATTCTTGGAATCGCTTTCTTCCTTATCTTTCGGCAAAAGTCACCAAAATCATATACCTTAATTGGGCTAGATGAAAAATCGAATATTAAAAGTTTAGGCCTATAATGTAAAGGAAAACATGATTGAAAGTTGTCTAATTTCCGTCTCTCTCTGGCTTGTGTGGCTGTAAAGTGCTATTTATGCTGATTAATCTTCACCTATTCCTAGACCAAATTAAACGCTTTCCAACAATGTATCATATGCCTTAATTGGGCTTAAGATGAGTAAGTTAGGCCCATTTAAGTGAAGGAACATCATGGACCCCCCCCATAAGCCTTGATTTTGGCCTAATTTGACAATTCTTGTGAATCCTGAAATTATAGGTCTCTTCCTTATCTTTCTAGGGACAGCAAGATCACCAAAATCCGATATCTGTAGTTCTAGTTATGCTCTGCACAAGGCAACAAGGTCAGGATGAGTGAAAAATCCGAAAATTAACAATGTTTGGTAATTAAGCCCAATAATGTAAAAACAAAAACAATGATTGTAAAAGTTGTCTAATTTCCGTATCTCTCTGGCTTGTGCGGTTGTAAACTGCTATTTATGCTTATCAATCATGACCTAACCCTAGACCAAATTAAGGGCCTTTGAATAAGCTTTCCAACAAGGTATCATATGCCTTAATTGGGCTTAAGATGAGTAAGTTAGGCCCATTTAAGTGAAGGAACACCATGGACTGCGTACTGATCCGCGCCAGAGTACTCGGGACCCAATTTAGCATTGATTTTGGCCTAATTTGAAAATTCTTGTGAAACCTGAAATTGTAGGTCTCTTCCTTATCTTTCTAGGGACAGCAAGATCACCAAAATCCGATATCTGTAACTCTAGTTATGCTCTGCGCAAGGCAACAAGGTCAGGATGAGTGAAAAATCTGAAAATTAACAATGTTTAGCAATTAAGCCTAATAATGTAAAAGCAAAAACAATGATTGTTAAAGTTGTCTAATTTCCGTATCTCTCTGGCTTGTGTGGCTGTAAACTTCTATTTATGCTTATTAATCCTGACCAAACCCTAGACCTAATTAAAGGCCTATGAATAAGCTTTCCAACAAGGTATCATATGCCTTAATTAGGCTTAAGAAGAGTAAGTTAGGCCCATTTAAGTGAATGAACATCATGGACTGCGCACTAATCCACGCCAGAGAACTCGGGACCCAATTTAGCCTTGATTTTGGCCTAATTGGACAATTCTTATGAAACGTGAAATTGTAGGTCTCTTCCTTATCTATCTAGGGATATCAAGATCACCAAAATACAATATCGGTAGCTCTAGTTATGGTCTGTGCAACGCAACAAGGTCAGGACGAGTGAAAAATCCTAAAATTAACAGTGTTTAGAAATTAAGCCCAATAATGTAAGAGCAAAAACAATGATTGTAAAAGTTGTCTAATTTCCGTCTCTTTCTGGCTTGTGCGGCTATAAACTGGTATTTATGCTTATTAATCATAACCTAACCCTAGACCAAATTAAGGGCCTCTGAGTAAGCTTTCCAACAAGGTATCATATCCCTTAATTGGGCTTAAGATGAGTAAGTAAGGCCTATTTAAGTGAAGGAACATCATGGACTGCGCACTAATCCGTGCAAGAGAACTCGGGACCCAATTTAGCCTTGATTTTGGACTAATTTGACATTTCTTGTGAAACCGGAAATTGTAGGTCTCTTCCTTATCTTTCTAGGGACAGCAAAATCACCAAAATCCGATTTTTGTATCTCAAGTTATGCTCTGCGCAAGGCAACAAGGTCAAGATGAGTGAAAAATCAGAAAATTAACAATGTTTACCAATTAAGCCCAATATTGTAAAAGAAAAAACTTTGATTGTAAAAGTTGTCTAATTTTCGTCTCTCTCTGGCTTGTGCTGCTATAAACTGCTATTTATGCTTATTAATCCAGACATAACCCAGGAACAAATTAAGGGCCTCTGAATAAGTTTTCCAACAAGGTATCATATGCTAATTGGGCTTAAGATGAGTAAGTTAGGCCCATTTAAGTGAAGGAACATCATGTACTGTACTCTGATCCGTGCCAGAGAACTCGGGACCCAATTTAGCCTTGATTTTGGCCTAATTTGACAATTCTGTGAAACCTGAAATAGTAGGTCCCTTCTTTATCTTTAAAACAATGATTGTAAAAGTTGTCAAATTTTCGTATCTCTCTGGCTTGTGTGGCTTTGAACTGCTATTTATTCTTATTAATCCTGACCTAACCCTAGACCAAAATAAGGGCCTCTAAATAAGCTTTCCAACAAGGTATCATATGCCTTAATTGGGCTTAAGATGAGTAAGTTAGGCCCATTTAAGTGAAGGAACAACATGGACTGCAGACAGATCAACGCCAGAGAACTCGGCAACCAATTTACCCTTGATTTTGGCCAAATTTGACAATTCTTGTGAATCCTCAAATTGTAGGTCTCTTCCTTATCTTTCTAGGGACAACAAGATCCAAAATCCGATATCTGTAGCTCTAGTAATGCTCTGCGCAAGACAATAAGGTCAGGATGAGTGAAAAATCCGAAAATTAACAATGTTTAGAAATTAAGCCCAATTAAGCACAATAATGTAAGAGTAAAAACAATTATTGTAAAAGTTGTCTAATTTCAGTCTCTCTCAGGCTTGTGCGGCTGTAAACTTCTATTTATGCTTACTAATCCTGACCTGACCCAAGACCAAATTAAGGGCCTCTGAATAAGCTTTCCAACAAGGTATCATATGCCTTAATTGGGCTTAAGATGAGTAAGTTAGGCCCATTTAAGTGAAGGAACATCATGGACTGCGCGCCAATCCGGGCCAGAGAACTCGGCAACCAATTTAGCCTTGATTTTGGCCTAATTTGACAATGCTTTTGAAACCTGAAATTGTAGGTCTCTTCCTTATCTTTCTAGGGACAGCAAGATCACCAAAATCCGATATCTGTAGTTCTAGTTATGCTCAGTGCAAGGCAACATGGTCAGGATGAGTGAAAAATCCGAAAATTAACAATTTTGGCAATTAAGCCGAATAATGTAAAAGCAAAAACAATGATTGTAAAAGTTGTCTAATTTATGTCTCTCTCTGGTTTGTGCGGCTGTAAACTGCTATTTATGCTTATTAATCCTGACCAAACGCTAGACCTAATTAAAGGCCTTTGAATAAGCTTTCCAACAAGGTATCATATGCCTTAATTGGGCTTAAGAAGAGTAAGTTAGGCCCATTTAAGTGAAGGAACATCATGGACTGCGCACTGATCCGCGCTAGAGAACTCGGGACCCAATTTAGCCTTGATTTTGGCCTAATTTGACAATTATTGTGAAACATGAAATGGTAGGTCTCTTCCTTATCTTTCTAGTGACAGCAAGATCACCAAAATCCGATATCTGTAGTTCTAGTTATGCTCTGCGCAAGGCAACAAGGTCAGGACAAGTGAAAAATATGAAAATTAACAATGTTTAGCAATTAAGCCCAATTAAGCCCAATAATGTAAAAGCAAAAACAATGATTATAAAAGTTGTCTAATTTCCGTCTCTCTCTGGCTTGTGCGGCTGTAAACTGCTATTTATGCCTATTAATCCTGACCTAACCCTAGACCGAATTAAGGGCCTCTGAATAAGCTTTCCAACAAGATATCATATACCTTAATTGGGCTTAAGATGAGTAAGTTAGGCCCATTTAAGTGAAGGAACATCATGGACTGTGCACTGATCCGCGTCAAAGAACTCGGGACCCAATTAAGCCTTGATTTTGGCCTAATTTGACAATTCTTGTGAATCCTGAAATTATAGGTCTCTTCCTTATCTTTCCAGGAACAGCAAGATCACCAAAATCCGATATCTGTAACTCTAGTTATGCTCTTCGCAAGGCAACAAGGTCAGGATGAGTGAAAAATCCGAAAATTAACAATGTTTAGCAATTAAGCCTAATAATTTAAAAGCAAAAACAATGATTGTAAAAGTTGTCTAATTTCCGTCTCTCTCTGGATTGTGCCGCTGTAAAGTGCTATTTATGCTGAGTAATCTTCACCTATCCCTAGACCAAATTAAGGGCATCTGAATAAGCTTTCCAACAATGTATCATATGCCTTAATTGGGCTTAAGATGAGTAAGTTAGGCCCATTTAAGTGAAGGAACATCGTGGACTGCGTACTGATCTGCGCCAGAGAACTCGGTACCCAATTTAGCCTTGATTTTGGCCTATGTTGACAATTCTTGTGAAACCTGACATTGTTGGTCTCTTCCTTATCTTTCTAGGGACAACAAGATCACCAAAATCCGATATCTATAGCTCTAGTTATACTCTGCGCATGGCAACAAGGTCGGTATGAGTGAAAAATCTGAAAATTAACAATGTTTAGCAATTATGCCCAATTAAGCCCAATAAAGTAAAACCAAAAACAATGATTGTAAAAGTTGTCTAATTTCCGTCTCTCTCTGGCTTGTGCTGCTGTAAACTGCTATTTATGCTTATTATTCCAGACCAAACCCTAGACCTAATTAAAGGCCTATGAATAAGCTTTCCAACAAGGTATCATATGCCTTAATTGGGCTTAAGAAGAGTAAGTTAGGCCCATTTAAGTGAAGGAACATCATGGACTGCGCACTGATCCGCGCCAGAGAACTCGGGACCCGATTTTGCCTTGATTTTGGCCTAATTTGACAATTCTTGTGAAACCTGAAATTGTAGGTCTCTTCCTTATCTTTCTAGGGACAGCAAGATCACCAAAATCCGATATCTGTAACTCTAGTTATGCTTTGCGCAAGGCAACAAGGTCAGGATGAGTGAAAAATCCGAAAATTAACAATGTTTAGCAATTAAGCCTAATAATGTAAAAGCAAAAACAATGATTGTTAAAGTTGTCTAATTTCCGTATCTCTCTGGCTTGTGTGGCTGTAAACTGCTATTTATGCTTATTAATCCTGACCTAACCATATACCAAATTAAGGGCCTCTGAATAAGCTTTCCAACAAGGTATCATACGCCTTAATCGGGCTTAAGATGAGTAAGTTAGGCCCATTTAAGTGAAGGAACATCATGGACTGCGCACTGATCCCCGCCAGAGAACTCGGGACCCAATTTAGCCTTTATTTTGGCCTAATTTGACAATTCTTGTGAAACATTAAATTGTAGGTTCCTTCTTTATCTTTAAAACAATAATTGTAAAAGTTGTCTAATTTTCGTCTCTCTTTGGCTTTTGTGGCTGTAAACTGCTATTTATGCTTATTAATCCTAACGTAACCCAAGACCAAAATTAGGGCCTCTGATTAAGCTTTCCAACAAGGTATCATATGCCTTAATTGGGCTTAAGATGAGTAAGTTAGGACCATTTAAGTGAAGGAACATCATGGATTGCACACTGATCCGTGCCAGAGTACTCGGGAACCAATTTAGCCTTGATTTTGGCCTAATTTGACAATTTTTGTGAAACCTGAAATTGTAGGTATCTTCCTTATCTTACTAGGGACAGCAACATCACCAAAATCCGATATGTATAGCTCTAGTTATGCTCTGTGCTAGGCAACAAGGTCAGGATGAGTGAATAATCTGAAAATTAACAATGTTTAGCAATTAAGCCCAATAATGTAAGAGCAAAAACAATGATTGTCAAAGTTGTCTAATTTCCGTCTCTCTCTAGCTTGTGGGGCTGTAAACTGCTATTTATGCTTATTAATCCTGACCAAACCCTAGACCAAATTAAGGGCCATTGAATAAGCTTTCCAACAAGGTATCATATGTCATAATTGGGCTTAAGATGAGTTAGGACCATTTAAGTGAAGGAACATCATGGACTGCGCACTGATCCGCGCCAGAGACCTCGGGACCCAATTTAGCCTTGGTTTTGGCCTAATTTGACAATTCTTGTGAGACCTAAGATTGTAGGTCTCTTCCTTATCTTTCTAGGGACAGCAAGATCACCAAAATCTGATATCTGTAGCTCAAGTTATGCTCTGCGCAAGGCAAACAAGGTCAGGATGAGTGAAAAATCCGAAAATTAATAATGTTTAGCAATTAAGCCCTATTATGCCCAATAATGTAAAACCAAAAACATTGATTGTAAAAGTTATCTAATTTACGTCTCTCTCTAGCTTGTGCGGCTGTAAACTGCTATTTATGCTTATTAATCCTGACGTAACCCTGGACCAAATTAAGGGCCTCTGAATAAGCTTTCCAACAAGGTATCATATGCCTTAATTGGGCTTAAGATGAGTAAGTTAGGCCCATTTAAGTGAAGGAACAAGATGGACTGTACACTGATCCATGCCCGAGAACTCGGGACCCAATTTAGCCTTGATTTTGGCCTAATTTGACAATTCTTGTGAAACCTAAAATTGTAGGTCCTTTCTTTATCTTTAAAACAATGATTGTAAAAGTTGTCTAATTTTCGTCTCTCTCTGGCTTGTGTGGCTGTAAACTGCTATTTATGCCTATTAATCCTGACCTAACCCTAGACCAAATTAAGGGCCTCTGAATAAGCTTTCCAACAAGGTATCATATGCCTTATTTGGGCTTAAGATGAGTAAGTTAGGCCCATTTAAGTGAAGGAACATCTTCGACTGCACACACTGATCCGCGCCAGAGAACTCGGGACCCAATTAAGCCTTGATTTTGGTCTAATTTGACAATTCTTGTGAAACCTGAAATTGTAGGTCTCTTCCTTATCTTTCTAGGAACAGCAAGATCACCAAAATCCGATATCTATAACTCTAGTTATTCTCTGTGCAAGGCAACAAGGTCAGGATGAGTGAAAAATCCGAAAATTATCAATGTTTAGCAATTAAGCCTAATAATGTAAAAGCAAAAACAATGATTGTAAAAGTTGTCTAATTTCCATCTCTCTCTGGCTTGTACGGCTGTAAAGTGCTATTTATGCTGATTAATCCTCACCTATCCCTAGACCAAATTAAGGGCATCTGAATATGCTTTCCAACAATGTATCATATGCCTTAATTGGGCTTAAGATGAGTAAGTTATGCCCATTCAAGTGAAGGAACATCATGGATTGCCCAATGATCCGCGCCAGAGAACTCGGGACCCAATTTAGCCTTGATTTTGGCCTAATTTGACAATTCTTGTGAAACCTGAAATTGTAGCTCTCTTCCTTTTCTTTCTAGGGACAACAGGATCACCAAAATCCGATATCTGTAACTCTAGTTATGCTCTGCGCAAGGCAATAAGGTCAGGATGAGTGAAAAATCCGAAAATTAACAATGTTTGGCAATTAAGCCCAATAATGTAAAAGCAAAAACAATGATTGTAAAAGTTGTCTAATTTCCGTCTCTCTCTGGTTTGTACGGCTGTAAACTGCTATTTATGCTTATTAATCCAGACCAAACCCTAGACCTAATTAAAGGCCTCTGAATAAGCTTTCCAACAAGGTATCATATGCCTTAATTGGGCTTAAGAAGAGTAAGTTAGGCCCATTTAAGTGAAGGAACATCATGGATCGCATGACCGATCCACGCTAGAGAACTCGGGACCCAATTTAGCCTTGATTTTGGCCTAATTTGACAATTATTGTGAAACCTGAAATTGTAGGTCTCTTCCTTATCTTTCTAGTAACAACAAGATCACCAAAATCCAATATCTGTAGTTCTAGTTATGCTGTGCGTAAGGCAACAAGGTCAGGATAAGTGAAAAATACGAAAATTAACAATGTTTAGCAATTACGCCTAATAATGTAAAAGCAAAAAAATGATTGTAAAAGTTGTCTAATTTCCGTCTCTCTCTGGTTTGTACGGCTGTAAACTGCTATTTATGCTTATTAATCCAGACCAAACCCTAGACCTAATTAAAGGCCTCTGAATAAGCTTTCCAACAAGGTATCATATGCCTTAATTGGGCTTAAGAATAGTAAGTTAGGCCCATTTAAGTGAAGGAACATCATGGACTGCGCACTGATCCGCGCTAGAGAACTCGGGACCCAATTTAGCCTTGATTTTGGCCTAATTTGACAATTCTTGTGAAACCTGAAATTGTAGCTCTCTTCCTTTTCTTTCTAGGGACAACAGGATCACCAAAATCCGTTATCTGTAACTCTAGTTATGCTCTGCGCAAGGCAACAAGGTCAGGATGAGTGAAAAATCCGAAAATTAACAATGTTTGGCAATTAAGCCCAATAATGTAAAAGCAAAAACAATGATTGTAAAAGTTGTCTAATTTCCGTCTCTCTCTGGTTTGTATGGCTGTAAACTGCTATTTATGCTTATTAATCCAGACCAAACCCTAGACCTAATTAAAGGCCTCTGAATAAGCTTTCCAACAAGGTATCATATGCCTTAATTGGGCTTAAGATGAGTAAGTTAGGCCCATTTAAATGAAGGAACATCATGGACTGCGCACTGATCCGCGCTAGAGGACTCGGGACCCAATTTAGCCTTGATTTTGGCCTAATTTGACAATTCTTGTGAAACCTGAAATTGTAGGTCTCTTCCTTACCTTTCTAGGGGTAGCAAGATCACCAAAATCCGATATCTGTAGCTCTAGTAATGCTCTGCGCAAGGCAACAATGTCAGGATGAGTGAAAATCCGAAAATTAACAACGTTTAGCAATTAAGCCCAATAATGTAAAAGCAAAAATAATGATTGTAAAATTTGTCTAGTTTCTGTCTCTCTCTGGCTTGTGCGGTTGTAAACTGCTATTTATGCTTATCAATCATGACCTAACCCTAGACCAAATTAAGGGCTTCTGAATAAGCTTTCCAACAAGGTATCATATGCCTTAATTGGGCTTAAGATGAGTAAGTTAGGCCCATTTAAGTGAAGGAACATCATATACTGTACTCTGATCCGTGCCAGAGAACTCGGGACCCAATTTAGCCTTGATTTTGGACTAATTTGACAATTCTTGTGAAACCTGAAATTGTAGGTCCCTTATTTATCTTTAAAACAATGATTGTAAAAGTTGTCTAATTTTCGTCTCTCTCTGGCTTGTGCTGCTAAAAACTGCTATTTATGCTTATTAATCCAGACGTAACCCTGGACCAAATTAAGGGCCTCTGAATAAGCTTTCCAACAAGGTATCATATGCCAATTGGGCTTAAGATGAGTAAGTTAGGCCCATTTAGGTGAAGGAACATCATGTACTGTACTCTGATCCGTGCCAGAGAACTCGGGACCCAATTTAGCCTTGATTTTGGACTAATTTGACAATTCTTGTGAAACCTTGAAATTGTAGGTCCCTTATTTATCTTTAAAACAATGATTGTAAAAGTTGTCTAATTTTCGTCTCTCTTTGGCTTGTGTGGCTTTAAACTGCTATTTATGCTTATTAATCCTGACCTAACCCTAGACCAAAATAAGGGCCTCTGAATAAGCTTTCCAACAAGGTATCATACGCCTTAATTGGGCTTAAGATGAGTAAGTTAGGCCCATTTAAGTTAAGGAACATCATGGACAGCACACCGATCCGCGCCAGAGAACTCGGCAACCAATTTACCCTTGATTTTGGCCTAATTTGACAATTCTTGTGAATCCTCAAATTGTAGGTCTCTTCCTTATCTTTATAGGGGCAGCAAGATCCAAAATCCGATATCTGTAGCTCTAGTATGCTCTTTGCAAGACAACAAGGTCAGGATGAGTGAAAAATCCGAAAATTAACAATGTTTAGCAATTAAGCCAAATTAAGCACAATAATGTAAGAGTAAAAATAATGATTGTAAAAGTTGTCTAATTTCCGTCTCTCTCTGGCTTGTACGGCTGTAAACTGCTATTTATGCTTACTAATCCTGACCTGACCCAAGACCAAATTAAGGGCCTCTGAATAAGCTTTCCAACAAGGTATCATATGCCTTAATTGGGCTTAAGATTAGTAAGTTAGGCCCATTTACGTGAAGGAACATCATGGATAGCGCACTGATCCGCGCTAGAGAACTCGGGACCCAATTTAGCCTTGATTTTGGCCTAATTTGACAATTCTTGTGAAACCTGAAATTGTAGGTCCTTTTTTTATCTTTAAAACAATGATTGTAAAAGTTGTCTAATTTACGTCTCTCTGGCTTGTGTCGCTGTAAACTGCTATTTATGCCTATTAATCCTGACCTAACCCTAGACCAAATTAAGGGCCTCTGAATAAGCTTTCCAACAAGGTATCACATGCCTTATTTGGGCTTAAGATGAGTAAGTTAGGCCCATTTAAGTGAAGGAACATCTTGGACTGCACACTGATCCGCGCCAGAGAACTCGGGACCCAATTAAGCCTTGATTTTGGCCTAATTTGACAATTCTTGTGAAATCTGAAATTGTAGGTCTCTTCTTTATCTTTCTAGGAACAGCAAGATCACCAAAATCCGATATCTGTAACTCTAGTTATGCTCTGCGCAAGGCAACAAGGTCAGGATGAGCGAAAAATCCGAAAATTAACAATGTTTAGCAATTAAGCCTAATAATGTAAAAGCAAAAAAAAATGATTATGAAAGTTGTCTAATTTCCGTCTCTCTCTGGTTTGTGCGGCTGTAAACTGCTATTTATGCCTATTAATCCTGACCTAACCCTAGACCAAATTAAGGGCCTCTGAATAAGCCTTCCAACAAGATATCATATACCTTAATTGGGCTTAAGATGAGTAAGTTAGGCCCATTTACGTGAAGGAACATTATGGACTGTGCACTGATCCGCGTCAAAGAACTCGGGACCCAATTAAGCATTGATTTTTGCCTAATTTGACAATTCTTGTGAATCCTGAAATTATAGGTCTCTTCCTTATCTTTCCAGGAACAGCAAGATCACCAAAATCCGATATCTGCACCTCTAGTTATGCTCTGCGCAAGGCAACAAGGTCAGGATGAGTGAAAAATCCGAAAATTAACAATGTTTAGCAATTAAGCCTAATAATGTAAAAGCAAAAACAATGATTGTAAAAGTTGTCTAATTTCCATCTCTCTCTGGATTGTGCGGCTGTAAAGTGCTATTTATGCTGATTAATCTTCACTCATTCCTAGACCAAATTAAGGGCATCTGAATAAGCTTTCCAACAATGGATCATATGCCTTAATTGGGCTTAAGATGAGTAAGTTAGGCCTATTTAAGTGAAGGAACGTCGTGGACTGCGTACTGATCCGTGCCAGAGAACTCGGTACCCAATTTACCCTTGATTTTGGCCTAATTTGACAAATCTTGTAAACCTGAAATTGTAGGTCTCTTCCTTATCTTTCTAGGGGCAGCAAGATCACCAAAATCTGATATCTGTAGCTCTAGTAATGCTCTGCGCAAGGCAACAAGGTCAGGATGAGTGAAAATCCGAAAATTAACAACGTTTAGCAATTAAGCCCAATAATGTAAAAGCAAAAATAATGATTGTAAAATTTGTCTAGTTTCTGTCTCTCTCTGGCTTGTGCGGTTGTAAACTGCTATTTATGCTTATCAATCATGACCTAACCCTAGACCAAATTAAGGGCCTCTGAATAAGCTTTCCAACAAGGTATCATATGCCTTAATTGGGCTTAAGATGAGTAAGTTAGGCCCATTTAAGTTAAGGAACATCATGGACTGCGCACTGATCCGCGCCAGAGAACTCGGCACCCAACTTTGCCTTGATTTTGGCCTAATTTGACAATTCTTGTGAAACATGAAATTGTAGGTCTCTTCCTTATCTTTCTAGGGACAGCAAGATCACCAAAATACGATATCTGTAACTCTAGTTATGCTCTGCGCAAGGAAACAAGGTCAGGATGAGTGAAAAATCCGAAAATTAACAATGTTTAGCAATTAAGCCTAATAATGTAAAAGCAAAAACAATGATTGTTAAAGTTGTCTAATTTCCGTATCTCTGTGGCTTGTGTGGCTGTAAACTGCTATTTATGCTTATTAATCCTGACCTTACCATATACCAAATTAAGGGCCTCTGAATAAGCTTTCCAACAAGGTATCATATGCCTTAATTGGGCTTAAGATGAGTAAGTTAGGCCCATTTAAGTGAAGGAACATCATGGATCACAGATCGATCCGCGCCAGAGAACTCTGGGCCCAATTTAGCCTTGATTTTGGCCTAATTTGACAATTCATGTGAAACATGAAATTGTAGGTTCCTTCTTTATCTTTAAAACAATGATTGTAAAAGTTGTCTAATTTTCGTCTCTCTTTGGCTTATGAGGCTGTAAACTGCTATTTATGCTTATTAATCCTGACGTAACCCAAGACCAAAATTAGGGCCTCTGATTAAGCTTTCCAACAAGGTATCATATGCCTTAATTGGGCTTAAGATGAGTAAGTCAGGCCCATTTAAGTGAAGGAACATCATGGACTGCGCACTGATCCACGGCAGAGAACTCGGGACCCAATTTAGCCTTCATTTTGGCCTAATTGAACAATTCTTGTGAAAGCTAAAATTATAGGTCTATTACTTTTCTTTCTAGGGACAGCAAGGTCACCAAAATCGGATATCAATAGCTCTAGTTATGCTCTGCGCAAGCCAACAAGGTCAGTATGAGAGTAAAATCCGAAAATTAACAACGTTTAGCAATTAAGCCCAATTAAGCCCAATAATGTAAAAGCAAAAACAATGATTGTAAAAGTTGTCTAATTTCCGTCTCTCTCTGACTTGTGCTGTTGTAAACTGCTATTTATGCTCATTAATCCTGACCTAACCCTAGACCAAATTAAGGGCCTCTGAATAAGCTTTACAACAAGGTATCATATACCTTAATTGGCCTTAAGATGAGTAAGTTAGGCCCATTTAAGTGAAGGAACATCATGGACAACGCACTGATCCGCCCCAGAGAACTCTGGACCCAATTTAACTTCGATTTAGGCCTAATTTGACAATTCTTTTGAAACCAGAAATTGTAGGTCTCTTCGTTATCTTTCTAGGGACAACAAGATCATAAAAATCCGATATCTGAAGCTCTAGTTATGCTCTGTGCAAGGCAACAAGGTCAGGATGAGTTTAAAATCCGAAAATTAACAATGTTTAGTAATTAAGCCCATTTAAGCCCAATAATGTAAAAGCAAAAACAATGATTGTAAAAGTCGTCTAATTTCCGTCTCTCTCTGGCTTGTGCGGCAGTAAACTGTTATTTATGCTTATTAATCCTGACCTAACCCTAGACCAAATTTAGGGCCTCTGAACAAGCTTTCCAACAAGGTATCATATGCCTTAATTGGGCTTAAGATGAGTAAGTTAGGCCCATTTAAGTGAAGGAACATCTTGGATTGCGCACTGATCCGTGCCAGAGAACTCCGGACCCAATTTAGCCTTGATTTTGGCCTAATTTGACAATTCTTGTGAAACCTGAAATTGTAGGTCTCTTCGTTATCTTTCTAGGGACAGCAATATCACCAAAATCCGATATCTGTAGCTCTAGTTATGGTCTGCGCAAGGCAACCAGGTTAAGATGAGTGAAAAACTCGAAAATTAACAATGTTTAGCAATTAAGCCCAATAATGTAAAAGCAAAAACAATGATTGTAAAAGTTGTCTAATTTCCGTCTCTCTCTGGCTTGGGCGGCTGTAAAATGTTATTTATCCTTATTAATCCTGACATAACCCTAGACCAAATTAAGGACCTCTGAATAAGCTTTCCAACAAGGTATCATATGCCTTAGTTGGCCTTAAGATGAGTAAGTTAGGCCCATTTAAGTGAAGGAACATCATAGACAGCGTACTGATCCACGCCAGAGAACTCCAGACCCAATTTAGCCTTGATTTTGGCCCAATTTGACAATTCTTTTGAAAACTGAATTTGTAGCCCTCTTCCTTATCTTTCTAGCGACAGCAAGATCACCAAAATCCGATATCTGTAGCTCTAGTTATGCTCTGCGCAAGGCAACAAGGTCAGGATGAGTGAAAAATCCGAAAATTAACAATGTTTAGCAATTAAGACCAATAATGTAAAAGCAAAAACAATGATTGTAAAAGTTGTCTAATTTCCGTCTCTCTCTGGTTTGTACAACTGTAAACTGCTATTTATTCTTATTAATCTTGAACTAACCCTAGACCAAATTAAGGGCCTCTGAATAAGCTTTCCAACAAGGTATCATATGTCTTAATTGGGCTTAAGTTGAGTAAGTTAGGCAAATTTCAGTGAAGGAACATCATGGACTTCTTACTGATCCGCGCCTGAGAACTCGGGACCTAATTTAGCCTTGATTTTGCCCTAATTTGACAATTATTTTGAAACCTGAAATTGTAGGTCTCTTCCTTATCTTTCTATGGATAGCAAGATCAACAAAATCCGATATCTGAAGCTCAAGTTATGCTCTGCGCAAGGCAACAAGGTCAGGATGAGTGAAAATCCAAAAATTTACAATATTAAGCAATTAAGCCCAAAAATGTAAAAGCAAAAACAATGATTGTAAAAGTTTTCTTATTTCCGTCTCTCTCTGGATTGTGCAGCTAAAAACTGCTATTTATGCTTAATAATCCTGACCTAACCCTAGACCAAATTTAGGGCCTCTGAACAAGCTTTCCAACAAGGTATCATATGCCTTAATTGGGCTTAAGATGAGTAAGTTAGGCCCATTTAAGTGAAGGAACATCTTGGATTGCGCACTGATCCGTGCCAGAGAACTCCGGACCCAATTTAGCATTGATTTTGGCCTAATTTGACAATTCTTGTGAAACCTGAAATTGTAGGTCTCTTCGTTATCTTTCTAGGGACAGCAAGATCACCAAAATCCGATATCTGTAGCTCTAGTTATGGTCTGCGCAAGGCAACCAGGTTAAGATGAGTGAAAAACTCGAAAATTAACAATGTTTAGCAATTAAGCCCAATTAAGCTCAATAATGTAAAAGCAAAAACAATGATTGTAAAAGTTGTCTAATTTCCGTCTCTCTCTGGCTTGGGCGGCTGTAAAATGTTATTTATGCTTATTAATCCTGACAAACCCTAGACCAAATTAAGGACCTCTGAATAAGCTTTCCAACAAGGTATCATATGCCTTAATTGGCCTTAAGATGAGTAAGTTAGGCCCATTTAAGTGAAGGAACATCATGGACAGCATACTGATCCACGCCAGAGAACTCCAGACCCAATTTAGCCTTGATTTTGGCCCAATTTGACAATTCTTTTGAAAACTGAAATTGTAGCCCTCTTCCTTATCTTTCTAGCGGCAAAGAAGATCACCAAAATCCGATATCTGTAGCTCTAGTTATGCTCTGCGCAAGGCAACAAGGTCAGGATGAGTGAAAAATCCAAAAATTAACAATGTTTAGCAATTAAGACCAATAATGTAAAAGCAAAAACAATGATTGTAAAAGTTGTCTAATTTTCGTCTCTCTCTGGTTTGTACGATCAGAAACTGCTATTTATTCTTATTAATCTTGAACTAATCCTACACCAAATTAAGGGCCTATGAATAAGCTTTCCAACAAGGTATCATATGCCTTAATTGGGCTTAAGTTGAGTAAGTTTGGAAAATTTAAGTGAAGGAACATCATGGACTTCTTACTGATCCGCGCCGGAGAAATCGGGACCCAATTTGGCCTTGATTTTGCCCTAATTTGACAATTATTGTGAAACCTGAAATTGTAGGTCTCTTCCTTATCTTTCTAGGGATAGCAAGATCAACAAAATCCGATATCTGAAGCTCAAGTTATGCTCTGTGCAAGGCAACAAGGTCAGGATGAGTGAAAAATACAAAAATTTACAATATTAAGCAATTAAGCCCAAAAATGTAAAAGCAAAAATAATGATTTTAAAAGTTGTCTAATTTCCGTCTCTCTCTGGATTGTGCGGCTAAAAACTGCTATTTATGCTTATTAATCCTGACCTAACAAAAGACCAAATTAAGGGCCTCTGAATAAGCTTTCCAATTAGGTATCATATTCCTTAATTGTGCTTAAGATGAGTAAGTTAGGCCCATTTAAGTGAAGGAACATCATGGACATCGCACTGATCCGCGCCAGAGAACTCGGGACCTAATTTAGCATTGATTTTGGCCTAATTTGACAATTCTTGTGAAACTTGAAATTGTAGGTCTCTTCGTTATCTTTCTAGGGACATCAAGGTCACAAAAATCCGATATCGCATGCTCTAGTTATGCTTTGCGCAAGGCAACAAGGTCAGGATGAGTGTAAAATCCAAAAATTAACAATGTTTAGCAATTACGCCCAATTAAGCCCAATAATGTAAAAGCAAAAACAATGATTGTAAAAGTTGTCTAATTTCCGTCTCTCTCTGAATTGTGCGGCTGTAAACTGCTATTTATGCCTATTAATGCTGACCTAATCCTAGACCAAATTAAGGGCCTCTGAATTAGCTTTCCAACAAGGTATCATATGCCATAATTGGGCTTAATATGAGTAAGTCAGGCCCATTTAAGTGAAGGAACATCATGGACTGCGCACTGATCCACGGCAGAGAACTCGGGACCCAATTTAGCCTTCATTTTGGCCTAATTTGACAATTCTTGGGAAAGCTAAAATTCTAGGTCTATTCCTTTTCTTTCTAGGGACAGCAAGGTCACCAAAATCGGATATGAGTAGCTCTAGTTATGCTCTGCGCAAGCCAACAAGGTCAGGATGAGAGTAAAATCCGAAAATTAACAATGTTTAGCAATTAAGCCCAATTAAGCCCAATAATGTAAAAGTAAAAACAATGATTGTAAAAGTTGTCTAATTTTCGTCTCTCTCTGACTTGTGCTGTTGTAAACTGCTATTTATACTCATTAATCCTGACCTAACCCTAGACCAAATTAAGGGCCTCTGAATAAGCTTTACAACAAGGTATCATATACCTTAATTTGCCTTAAGATGAGTAAGTTAGGCCCATTTAAGTGAAGGAACAACATGGACAAAAAGACCGATCCGTGCCAGAGAACTCCATACCCAATTTAGCCTTGATTTAGGCCTAATTTGACAATTCTTGAGGCACCTGAAAATGTAGGTCTCTTCCTTATCTTTCTAGGGACAGCACGATCACCAAAATCCGATATCTTTATCTCTAGTTATGCTTTGCAAAGACAACAAGGTCAGGATGAGTGAAAAATCCGAAAATTAACAATGTTTAGCAATTAAGCCCAATTATGGCCAATAATGTAAAAGCAAAAACAATGATTGTAAAATTTGTCTAATTTCCGTCTCTCTCTGGCTTGTGCGGCTGTAAACTGCTACTTATGCTTATTAATCTTGACCTAACCCAAGACAAAATTAAGGGCCTCTGAATAAGCTTTCCAACAAGGTATCATATGCCTTAATTGGGCTTAAGATGAGTAAGTTAGGCCCATTTAAGTGAAGGAACATCTTGGATTGCGCACTGATCCGCTCCAGAGAACTCCGGACCCAATTTAGCATTGATTTTGGCCTAATTTAACAATTCTTGTGAAACTTGAAATTGTAGGTCTCTTCGTTATCTTTCTAGGGACAACAAGATCAGCAAAATCCGATATCTGTAGCTCTAGTTGTACTCTGCGCAAGGCAACAAGGTTAAGATGAGTGAAAAACTCGAAAATTAACAATTGTTATCAATTAAGCCCAATTAAGCCCTATAATGTAAAAGCAAAAACATTGATTGTAAAAGATGTCTAATTTCCGTCACTCAGTGGCTTGTGCGACTGTAAACTGTTATTTATGCTTATTAATCATGACTTAACCCTAGACCAAATTAAGGACCTCTGAATAAGCTTTCCAACAAGGTATCATATGCCTTAATTGGCCTTAAGATGAGTAAGTTATGCCCATTTAAGTGAAGGAACATCATGGACAGCACACTGATCCACACCGGAGAACTCCACACCCAATTTAGCCTTGATTTTGGCATAATTGGACAATTCTTGTGAACCCTGAAATTGTAGGTCTCTTCCTTATCTTTCTAGGGACAGCAAGATCACCAAAATCCGATATCTGTAGCTCTAGTTATGCTATTCGCAAGGCAACAAGGTCAGGATGAGTGAAAAATCCGAAAATTAACATTGTTTAGCAATTAAGCCCAATTATGTAAAAGCAAAAACAATGATTGTAAAAGTTGTGTAATTTCCGTCTCTCTCTGGAATGTGCGGTTGTAAACTGCTATTTATGCTTATTAATCCTGACCTAACCATAGACCAAATAAAGGGCCTCTAAATAAGCTTTCCAACAAGGTATCATATGCCTTAATTGGGCTTAAGATGAGTAAGTTAGGCCCTTTTAAGTGAAGGAACATCATGGACAGCGCACTATTCCGCGCCAGAGAATTCGGCACCCAATTTAGCCTTAATTTTGGCCTAATTTGACAATTCTTGTGCAAACTGAAATTGTTTGTCTCTTCGTTATCTTTCTAGGGACAGCAAGATCACAAAAATCCGATATCTATAGCTCAAGTTATGCTCTGCGCAAGGCAACAAGGTCAGGATGAGTGTAAAATACGAAAATTAACAATGTTTAGTAATTAAGCCCAATTAAGCCCAATAATGTAAAAGTAAAAATAATGATTGTAAAAGTTGTCTAATTTCTGTCTCTCTCTGAATTGTGCGGCAGTAAACTGATATTTATGCTTCTTAATCCTTACCTAACGATAGATCAAATAAAGGGTCTCTGAATAAGCTTTCCAACAAGGTATCATATGCCTTAATTGGGCTTCAGATGAGTAAGTTAGGCCCATTTAAGTGAAGGAACATCATGGATGCATCTTGATCCACGGCAGAGAACTCGGGACCCAATGTAGCCTTCATTTTGGCCTAATTTGACAATTCTTGTGCAAGCTGAAATTATAGGTCTCTTCCTTTTCTTTCTAGGGACTGCAAGGTCACCAAAATCAGATATTAGTAGCTCAAGTTATGCTCTGCAAGCACGCAACAAGGTCAAGATGAGTGTAAAATCCAAAAATTAACAATGTTTAGCAATTAAGCCAATAATGTAAAAGCAAAAACAATGATTGTAAAAGTTGTCTAATTTCCGTCTCTCTCTGGCTTGTGCGGCTGTAAACTGCTATTTATGCTTATTAATCCTGATCTAACCCGAGACCAAATTAAGGGCCTCTGAATAAGCTTTCCAACAAGGTATCATATGCCTTAATTGGGCTTAAGATGAGTATGTTAGGCCCATTTAAGTGAAGGAACATCATGGACTGCGCACTGATACGGGCCAGAGAAATAGGGACGCATTTTAGCTTTGATTTTGGCCTAATTTGACAATTCCTGTGAAACATGAAATTATAGGTCTCTTCCTTATCTTTCTAGGGACAGCAAGATCCCAAAAATCCGAAATCAGGGCTCTAGTTATGCTCTGCACAAGGAAACAAGGTCAGGATGTGTGGAAAATCCGAAAATTAACATTGTTTAGCAATTAATCCCAATTAAGCCCAATAATCTAAAAGCAAAAACAATGATTGTAAAAGTTGTCTAATTTCCGTCACTCTCTGGCTTGTGCGGAAGTAAACTGCTATTTATGCTTATTAATCCTGACCCAACCCTAGACCAAATTAAGGGCCTCTGAATAAGCTTTCCAACACGGTATCATATACCTTAATTGGGCTTAAGATGAGTAAGTTAGACCCATTTGAGTGAAGGAACATCATAGACAATGCAATGATCCACACCAGAGAACTAGGGATCCAATTTAGCCTTTATTTTGGCCTAATTTGACAATTCTTGTAAAACTTCAAATTGTTGGTCTCTTCCTTATCTTTCTAGGGACAGCAAGATAACAAAAATCCGATATCTGTAGCTCTAGTTATGCTCGGCGCAAGGAAACAAGGTCAGGATGAGTGAAAAATCCAAAAATTAACAATGTTTAGCAATTAAGCCCAATATTGTAAAAGCAAAAACAATGATTGTAAAAGTTGTCTAATTTCAGTCTCTCTCTGGCTTGTGCGGCTGTAAACTGCTATTTATACTTATTAATCCCGTCCTAACCCTAGACCAAATTAAGGGCCTCTGAATAAGCTTTCCAACAAGATATCATATGCCTTAATTGGGCTTAAGATGAATAAGTTAGGCCCATTTAAGTGAAGGAAAATCATGGATCGCGATCGATCCGCGCCCGAGAACTCGGGACCCAATTAAGCCTTGATTTTGGCCTAATTTGACAATTCTTGTGACACCTGAGATTGTAGGTCTCTTCCTTATCTTTCTAGGGACAGCAAGATCACCAAAATCCGATATCTCGTAGCTCTAGTTATGCTCTGCGCATGACAACAAGGTCGAGGATGAGTGAAAAATCCAAAAATTAACAATTTTTAGCAATTAAGCCCAATAATGTAAAAGCAAAAATAATGATTGTAAAAGTTTTCTAATTTCCGTCTCTCTCTGGCTTGTGCGGCTGTAAACTGCTATTTTTGCTTATTAATACTAACCTAACCCTTGACCAAATTAAGGGACTATGAATAAGCTTTCCAACAAGGTATTATATGCCTTCATTCGACTTAAAATGAGTAAGTTAGGCCCATTTAAGTGAAGAAACATCATGAACTGCATGACCGATCCGTGCCAGAGAACTCGGGGCCCAATTTAGCCTTTATCTTGGCCGAATTTGACAATTATTGGGAAACATAATATTGTAGGTCTCTTCCTTATCTTTCTAGTGACAGCTAGGTCACCAAAATCCGATATCTGTAGCTCAAGTTATGCTCTGTACAAGGCAACAAGGTCAGGATGAGTGAAAAATCTGAAAATTAACAATGTTTAGCAATTAAGCCCAATTAAGCCCAATAATTTAAAAGCAAAAACAATGATTGTAAAGGTTGTCTAATTTCCGTCTCTCTCTGGCTTTTGCGGCAGTAAACTGCTATTTATGCTTAGTAATCCTGACCTAACCCTAGACCAAATTAAGGGCCTCTGATTAAGCTTTCCAACAAGGTATCATATGTCTTAATTGGGCTTAAGATGAGTAAGTTAGGCCCATTTAAGTGAAGGAACATCATTGACTACGCACTGATCCGTGCCTGAGAACTCGGGAACAAATTTAGCCTTGATTTTGGCCTAATTGGACAATTCTTGTGAACCCTGAAATTGTAGGTCTCTTCCTTATCTTTCTAGGGACAGCAAGATCACCAAAATCCGATATCTGTAGCTCTAGTTATGCTATGCGCAATGCAACAAGGTCAGGATGAGTGAAAAATCCGAAAATTAACAATGTTTAGCAATTAAGCCCAATTAAGCCCAATAATGTAAGAGCAAAAACAATGATTGTAAAAGGTTTCTAATTTCCTTCTCTCTTTGGCTTGTTCGGCTATAAACTGCTATTTATGTTTATTAATCATGACCGAATGCTAGATCAAATTAAGGGCCTCTGAATAAGCTTTCCAACAGGGTATCATATGCCTTAATTAGGCTTAAGATGAGTCAGTTAGGCCATTTAATTGAAGGAACATCATGGACAGCGCACTGATCCCCGCCAAAGAACTCGGGACCCAATTTAGCCTTGATTTTGGCCTAATTTGACAATTCTTTTGAAACCAGAGATTGTAGGTCTCTTCCTTATCTTTCTAGGAAAAGCAAGATCACCAAAATCCGATATCAATAGCTCAAGTTATGCTCTGAGCAAGGTAACAAGGTCAGGATGAGTGAAAGTTTTGAAAATTAACAATGTTTAGCAATTAAGCCCAATAATTTAAAAGCAAAAACAATGATTGTAAAGGTTGTCTAATTTCCGTCTCTCTCTGGCTTTTACGGCAGTAAACTGCTATTTATGCTTAGTAATCCTGACCTAACCCTTGACCAAATTAACGGCTTCTGATTAAGCTTTCCAACAAGGTACCATATGCCTTAACTGGGCTTAAGATGAGTAAGTTAGGCCCATTTAAGTGAAGGAACATCATGGACTACGGACTGATCCATGCCTGAGAACTCGGGAACAAATTTAGCCTTGATTTTGGCCTAATTGGACAATTCTTGTGTACCTGAAATTGTAGGTCTCTTCCTTATCTTTCTAGGGACAGCAAGATCACCAAAATCCAATATCTGTAGCTCTAGTCATGCTATGCGCAATGCAACAAGGTCAGGATGAGTGAAAAATCTGAAAATTAACAATGTTTAGCAATTAAGCCCAATTAAGCCCAATAATGTAAGAGCAAAAACAATGATTGTAAAAGTTGTCTAATTTCCTTCTCTCCCTGGCTTGTGCGGCTATAAACTGCTATTTATGTTTATTAATCTTCACCGAATGCTAGTCCAAATTAAGGGCCTCTGAATAAGCTTTCCAACAAGGTATCATATGCCTTAATTGGGCTTAAGATGAGTAAGTTAGGGCCATTTAATTGAAGGAACATCATGGACAGCGCACTGATCCGCGCCAAAGAACTCGATACCCAATTTAGCCTTGATTTTGGCCTAATTTGACAATTCTTTTGAATCCAGAGATTGTAGTTCTCTTCGTTATCTTTCTAGGAAAAGCAAGATCACCAAAATCCGATATCAGTAGCTCAAGTTATGCTCTGAGCAAGGTAACATGGTCAGGATGAGTGAAAATTTTGAAAATTAACAATGTTTAGCAATTAAGCCCAATTAAGCCCAATAATGTAAAAGCAAAAACAATGATTGTAACAGTTGTCTAATTTCCGTCTCACTCTGGCTTTTGCGGCTGTAAACTGCTATTTATGCTTATTAATCCTGACCTAACCCTGGACCAAATTAAGGGCCTCTGAATAAGCTTGCCCACAAGGTATCATATGCCTTAATTGGGCTTAAGATGAGTAAGTTAGGCCCATTTAAGTGAAGGAACATCTTGGACTGCGCACTGATCCACGCCAGAGATCTCGGGAACCAATTTAGCCTTGATTTTGACTTGATTGGACAATTCTTATGAAACCTGAAATTGTAGGTCTCTTCCTTATCATTAAAACAATGATTGTAAGTGTTGTCTAATTTCCGTCTCTCTCTGGCTTGTACGGCTGTAAACTGCTATTTGTGCTTATTTATCCCGACCTAACCCTAGACCAAATTAAGGGCCTCTGAATAAGCTTTCCAACAAGGTATCATATGCCTTAATTGGGCTTAAGATGAGTAAGTTAGGCCCATTTATGTGAAGGAACATCATGGACTGCGTACTGATCCGCGCCAGAGAACTCGGAACCCAATTTAGCCTTGATTTTGGCCTAATTTAAAAATTCTTATGAAGCCTGAGATTGTAGATCTCTTCCTTATCTTTCTAGGGACAGCAAGATCACCAAAATCCGATATCTGTAGCTCTAGTTATGCTCTGCGAAAGGCAACAAGGTTAGGATTAGTGAAAAATCCGAAAATTAACAATTTTTAGCAATTAAGCCCAATTAAGGCCAATAATGTAAAAGCAAAAATAATGATTGAAAATGTTGTCTAATTTCCGTCTCTCTCTGGCTTGTACGGCTGTAAACTGCTATTTATGCATATTAATCTTGTCATAACCCTAGACCAAATTAAGGGCATCTGAATAAGCTTTCCAACAAGGTATTATATGCCTTAATTGGACTTAAAATGAGTAAGTTAGGCCTATTTAAGTGAAGGAACATCATGAACTGCACACTGATCCGCGCCAGAGAACTCGGGACCCAATTTAGCCTTGATTTTGGCCTAATTTGACAATTCATGTGAAACCTGAGATTGTAAGTCTATTCCTTATCTTTCTAGGGACAGCAAGATCACCAAAATCCGATATCTGTAGCTCTAGTTATGCTCTGTGCAAGGTAACAAGGTCAGGGTGAGTGAAAAATCTGAAAAATACAATGTTTAGCAATTAAGCCTAATTAAGCCCAATAATTTAAAAGCAAAAAAATGATTGTAAAAGTTGTCTAATTTCCGTCTCGCTCTGGCTTTTGAGGCTGTAAACTGCTATTTATGTTTATTAATCTTCACCGAATGCTAGACCAAATTAAGGGCCTCTGAATAAGCTTTCCAACAAGGTATCATATGCCTTAATTGGGCTTAAGATGAGTAAGTTAGGGCCATTTAATTGAAGGAACATCATGGACAACGCACTGATCCACGCCAAAGAACTCGGGACCCAATTTAGCCTTGATTTTGGCCTAATTTGACAATTCTTTTGAAACCAGAGATTGTAGGTCTCTTCCTTATCTTTCTAAGAAAAGCAAGATCACCAAAATCCGATATCAGTAGCTCAAGTTATGCTCTGAGCAAGGTAACAAGGTCAGGATGAGTGAAAATTTTGAAAATTAACAATGTTTAGCAATTAAGCCCAATTACGCCCAATAATGTAAAAGCAAAAACAATGATTGTAACAGTTGTCTAATTTCCGTCTCACTCTGGCTTTTGCGGCTGTAAACTTCTATTTATGCTTATTAATCCTGACCTAACCCTGGACCAAATTAAGGGCCTCTGAATAAGCTTGCCCACAAGGTACCATATGCCTTAATTGGGCTTAAGATGAGTAAGTTAGGCCCATTTAAGTGAAGGAACATCTTGGACTGCGCACTGATCCACGCCAGAGATCTCGGGAACCAATTTAGCCTTGATTTTGACTTGATTTGACAATTCTTATGAAACCTGAAATTGTAGGTCTCTTCCTTATCATTGAAACAATGATTGAAAGTGTTGTCTAATTTCCGTCTCTCTCTGGCTTGTGCGGCTGTAAACTGCTATTTGTGCTTATGTATCCCGACCTAACCCTAGACCAAATTAAGGGCCTCTGAATAAGCGTTCCAACAAGGTATCATATGCCTTAATTGGGCTTAAGATGAGTAAGTTAGGCCCATTTACGTGAAGGAACATCATGGACTGCGTACTGATCCGCGCCAGAGAACTCGGAACCCAATTTAGCCTTGATTTTGGCCTAATTTAAAAATTCTTATGAAGCCTGAGATTGTAGATCTCTTCCTTATCTTTCTAGGGACAGCAAGATCACCAAAATCCGATATCTGTAGCTCTAGTTATGCTCTGCGAAAGGCAACAAGGTTAGGATGAGTGAAAAATCCGAAAATTAACAATTTTTAGCAATTAAGCCCAATTAAGGCCAATAATGTAAAAGCAAAAATAATGATTGAAAAAGTTGTCTAATTTCCGTCTCTCTCTGGCTTGTACGGCTGTAAACTGCTATTTATGCATATTAATCTTGACATAACCCTAGACCAAATTAAGGGCCTCTGAATAAGCTTTCCAACAAGGTATTATATGCCTTAATTGGACTTAAAATGAGTAAGTTAGGCCTATTTAAGTGAAGGAACATCATGAACTGCACACTGATCCGCGCCAGAGAACTCGGGACCCAATTTAGCCTTGATTTTGGCCTAATTTGACAATTCATGTGAAACCTGAGATTGTAAGTCTCTTCCTTATCTTTCTAGGGACAGCAAGATCACCAAAATCCGATATCTGTAGCTCTAGTTATGCTCTGTGCAAGGTAACAAGGTCAGGGTGAGTGAAAAATCTGAAAAATACAATGTTTAGCAATTAAGCCTAATTAAGCCCAATAATTTAAAAGCAAAAACAATGATTGTAAAAGTTGTCTAATTTCCGTCTCGCTCTGGCTTTTGAGGCTGTAAACTGCTATTTATGCTTACTAATCTTGACCAAACCCTAGACTAAATTAAGGACATCTGATTAAGCTTTCCAACAAGGTATCATATGCCTTAATTGGTCTTAAGATGAGTAAGTTAGGCCCATTTAAGTGAAGGAACATCATGGACTGCGCACTGATCCGCGCTAGAGAACTCGGGACCCAATTTAGCCTTGATTTTGGCCTAATTTGACAATTCTTGTGAAACCTGAAATTGTAGGTCTCTTCCTTATCTTTCTAGGGACAGCAAAATCACCAAAATCCGATTTCTGTATCTCAAGTTATGCTCTGCGCAAGGCAACAAGGTCAAGATGAGTGAAAAATCAGAAAATTAACAATGTTTACCAATTAAGCCCAATATTGTAAAAGAAAAAACTTTGATTGTAAAAGTTGTCTAATTTTCGTCTCTCTCTGGCTTGTGCTGCTATAAACTGCTATTTATGCTTATTAATCCAGACATAACCCAGGAACAAATTAAGGGCCTCTGAATAAGTTTTCCAACAAGGTATCATATGCCAATTGGGCTTAAGATGAGTAAGTTAGGCCCATTTAAGTGAAGGAACATCATGTACTGTACTCTGATCCGTGCCAGAGAACTCGGGACCCAATTTAGCCTTGATTTTGGCCTAATTTGACAATTCTGTGAAACCTGAAATAGTAGGTCCCTTCTTTATCTTTAAAACAATGATTGTAAAAGTTGTCTAATTTTCGTCTCTCTTTGGCTTGTGTGGCTTTGAACTGCTATTTATTCTTATTAATCCTGACCTAACCCTAGACCAAAATAAGGGCCTCTAAATAAGCTTTCCAACAAGGTATCATATGCCTTAATTGGGCTTAAGATGAGTAAGTTAGGCCCATTTAAGTGAAGGAACAACATGGATCACAGACCGATCAACGCCAGAGAACTCGGCAACCAATTTACCCTTGATTTTGGCCAAATTTGACAATTCTTGTGAATCCTCAAATTGTAGGTCTCTTCCTTATCTTTCTAGGGACAGCAAGATCCAAAATCCGATATCTGTAGCTCTAGTAATGCTAAGAGTAAAAACAATGATTGTAAAAGTTGTCTAATTTCAGGCTCTCTCAGGCTTGTGCGGCTGTAAACTTCTATTTATGCTTACTAATCCTGACCTGACCCAAGACCAAATTAAGGGCCTCTGAATAAGCTTTCCAACAAGGTATCATATGCCTTAATTGGGCTTAAGATGAGTAAGTTAGGCCCATTTAAGTGAAGGAACATCATGGACTGCGCACCAATCCGGGCCAGAGAACTCGGCAACCAATTTAGCCTTGATTTTGGCCTAATTTGACAATGCTTTTGAAACCTGAAATTGTAGGTCTCTTCCTTATCTTTCTAGGGACAGCAAGATCACCAAAATCCGATATCTGTAGTTCTAGTTATGCTCAGTGCAAGGCAACATGGTCAGGATGAGTGAAAAATCCGAAAATTAACAATTTTGGCAATTAAGCCGAATAATGTAAAAGCAAAAACAATGATTGTAAAAGTTGTCTAATTTCTGTCTCTCTCTGGTTTGTGCGGCTGTAAACTGCTATTTATGCTTATTAATCCAGACCAAACTCTAGACCTAATTAAAGGCCTTTGAATAAGCTTTTCAACAAGGTATCATATGCCTTAATTGGGCTTAAGAAGAGTAAGTTAGGCCCATTTAAGTGAAGGAACATCATGGACTGCGCACTGATCCGCGCTAGAGAACTCGGGACCCAATTTAGCCTTGATTTTGGCCTAATTTGACAATTATTGTGAAACAGGAAATGGTAGGTCTCTTCCTTATCTTTCTAGTGACAGCAAGATCACCAAAATCCGATATCTGTAGTTCTAGTTATGCTCTGCGCAAGGCAACAAGGTCAGGACAAGTGAAAAATATGAAAATTAACAATGTTTAACAATTAAGCCCAATTAAGCCCAATAATGTAAAAGCAAAAACAATGATTATAAAAGTTGTCTAATTTCCGTCTCTCTCTGGCTTGTGCGGCTGTAAACTGCTATTTATGCCTATTAATCCTGACCTAACCCTAGACCGAATTAAGGGCCTCTGAATAAGCTTTCCAACAAGATATCATATACCTTAATTGGGCTTAAGATGAGTAAGTTAGGCCCATTTAAGTGAAGGAACATCATGGACTGTGCACTGATCCGCGTCAAAGAACTCGGAACCCAATTAAGCCTTGATTTTGGCCTAATTTGACAATTCTTGTGAATCCTGAAATTATAGGTCTCTTCCTTATCTTTCCAGGAACAGCAAGATCACCAAAATCCGATATCTGTAACTCTAGTTATGCTCTTCGCAAGGCAACAAGGTCAGGATGAGTGAAAAATCCGAAAATTAACAATGTTTAGCAATTAAGCCTAATAATTTAAAAGCAAAAACAATGATTGTAAAAGTTGTCTAATTTCCGTCTCTCTCTGGATTGTGCCGCTGTAAAGTGCTATTTATGCTGATTAATCTTCACCTATCCCTAGACCAAATTAAGGGCATCTGAATAAGCTTTCCAACAATGTATCATATGCCTTAATTGGGCTTAAGATGAGTAAGTTAGGCCCATTTAAGTGAAGGAACATCGTGGACTGCGTACTGATCTGCGCCAGAGAACTCGGTACCCAATTTAGCCTTGATTTTGGCCTATGTTGATAATTCTTGTGAAACCTGACATTGTAGGTCTCTTCCTTATCTTTATAGGGACAACAAGATCACCAAAATCCGATATCTATACCTCTAGTTATACTCTGCGCATAAAACAAGGTCGGGATGAGTGAAAAATCTGAAAATTAACAATGTTTAGCAATTATGCCCAATTAAGCCCAATAAAGTAAAACCAAAAACAATGATTGTAAAAGTTGTCTAATTTCCGTCTCTCTCTGGCTTGTGCTGCTGTAAACTGCTATTTATGCTTATTATTCCAGACCAAACCCTAGACCTAATTAAAGGCCTATGAATAAGCTTTCCAACAAGGTATCATATGCCTTAATTGGGCTTAAGAAGAGTAAGTTAGGCCCATTTAAGTGAAGGAACATCATGGATCGCATGACCGATCCGCGCCAGAGAACTCGGGACCCGATTTTGCCTTGATTTTGGCCTAATTTGACAATTCTTGTGAAACCTGAAATTGTAGGTCTCTTCCTTATCTTTCTAGGGACAGCAAGATCACCAAAATCCGATATCTGTAACTCTAGTTATGCTTTGCGCAAGGCAACAAGGTCAGGATGAGTGAAAAATCCGAAAATTAACAATGTTTAGCAATTAAGCCTAATAATGTAAAAGCAAAAACAATGATTGTTAAAGTTGTCTAATTTCCGTATCTCTCTGGCTTGTGTGGCTGTAAACTGCTATTTATGCTTATTAATCCTGACCTAACCATATACCAAATTAAGGGCCTCTGAATAAGCTTTCCAACAAGGTATCATACGCCTTAATCGGGCTTAAGATGAGTAAGTTAGGCCCATTTAAGCGAAGGAACATCATGGACTGCGCACTGATCCCCGCCAGAGAACTCGGGACCCAATTTAGCCTTTATTTTGGCCTAATTTGACAATTCTTGTGAAACATTAAATTGTAGGTTCCTTCTTTATCTTTAAAACAATAATTGTAAAAGTTGTCTAATTTTCGTCTCTCTTTGGCTTTTGTGGCTGTAAATCTGCTATTTATGCTTATTAATCCTAACGTAACCCAAGACCAAAATTAGGGCCTCTGATTAAGCTTTCCAACAAGGTATCATATGCCTTAATTGGGCTTAAGATGAGTAAGTTAGGACCATTTAAGTGAAGGAACATCATGGATTGCACACTGATCCATGCCAGAGTACTCGGGAACCAATTTAGCCTTGATTTTGGCCTAATTTGACAATTTTTGTGAAACCTGAAATTGTAGGTATCTTCCTTATCTTACTAGGGACAGCAACATCACCAAAATCCGATATGTATAGCTCTAGTTATGCTCTGTGCTAGGCAACAAGGTCAGGATGAGTGAAAAATCTGAAAATTAACAATGTTTAGCAATTAAGCCCAATAATGTAAGAGCAAAAACAATGATTGTCAAAGTTGTCTAATTTCCGTCTCTCTCTAGCTTGTGGGGCTGTAAACTGCTATTTATGCTTATTAATCCTGACCAAACCCTAGACCAAATTAAGGGCCATTGAATAAGCTTTCCAACAAGGTATCATATGTCATAATTGGGCTTAAGATGAGTTAGGACCATTTAAGTGAAGGAACATCATGGACTGCGCACTGATCCGCGCCAGAGACCTCGGGACCCAATTTAGCCTTGGTTTTGGCTAATTTGACAATTCTTGTGAGACCTAAGATTGTAGGTCTCTTCCTTATCTTTCTAGGGACAGCAAGATCACCAAAATCCGATATCTGTAGCTCAAGTTTTGCTCTGCGCAAGGCAACAAGGTCAGGATGAGTGAAAAATCCGAAAATTAATAATGTTTAGCAATTAAGCCCTATTATGCCCAATAATGTAAAACCAAAAACATTGATTGTAAAAGTTATCTAATTTACGTCTCTCTCTAGCTTGTGCGGCTGTAAACTGCTATTTATGCTTATTAATCCTGACGTAACCCTGGACCAAATTAAGGGCCTCTGAATAAGCTTTCCAACAAGGTATCATATGCCTTAATTGGGCTTAAGATGAGTAAGTTAGGCCCATTTAAGTGAAGGAACAAGATGGACTGTACACTGATCCATGCCCGAGAACTCGGGACCCAATTTAGCCTTGATTTTGGCCTAATTTGACAATTCTTGTGAAACCTAAAATTGTAGGTCCTTTCTTTATCTTTAAAACAATGATTGTAAAAGTTGTCTAATTTTCGTCTCTCTCTGGCTTGTGTGGCTGTAAACTGCTATTTATGCCTATTAATCCTGACCTAACCCTAGACCAAATTAAGGGCCTCTGAATAAGCTTTCCAACAAGGTATCATATGCCTTATTTGGGCTTAAGATGAGTAAGTTAGGCCCATTTAAGTGAAGGAACATCTTCGACTGCACACTGATCCGCGCCAGAGAACTCGGGACCCAATTAAGCCTTGATTTTGGTCTAATTTGACAATTCTTGTGAAACCTGAAATTGTAGGTCTCTTCCTTATCTTTCTAGGAACAGCAAGATCACCAAAATCCGATATCTATAACTCTAGTTATTTTCTGTGCAAGGCAACAAGGTCAGGATGAGTGAAAAATCCGAAAATTATCAATGTTTAGCAATTAAGCCTAATAATGTAAAAGCAAAAACAATGATTGTAAAAGTTGTCTAATTTCCATCTCTCTCTGGCTTGTACGGCTGTAAAGTGCTATTTATGCTGATTAATCCTCACCTATCCCTAGACCAAATTAAGGGCATCTGAATATGCTTTCCAACAATGTATCATATGCCTTAATTGGGCTTAAGATGAGTAAGTTATGCCCATTTAAGTGAAGGAACATCATGGATTGCCCAATGATCCGCGCCAGAGAACTCGGGACCCAATTTAGCCTTGATTTTGGCCTAATTTGACAATTCTTGTGAAACCTGAAATTGTAGCTCTCTTCCTTTTCTTTCTAGGGACAACAGGATCACCAAAATCCGATATCTGTAACTCTAGTTATGCTCTGCGCAAGGCAACAAGGTCAGGATGAGTGAAAAATCCGAAAATTAACAATGTTTGGCAATTAAGCCCAATAATGTAAAAGCAAAAACAATGATTGTAAAAGTTGTCTAATTTCCGTCTCTCTCTGGTTTGTACGGCTGTAAACTGCTATTTATGCTTATTAATCCAGACCAAACCCTAGACCTAATTAAAGGCCTCTGAATAAGCTTTCCAACAAGGTATCATATGCCTTAATTGGGCTTAAGAAGAGTAAGTTAGGCCCATTTAAGTGAAGGAACATCATGGATCACAGACCGATCCGCGCTAGAGAACTCGGGACCCAATTTAGCCTTGATTTTGGCCTAATTTGACAATTATTGTGAAACCTGAAATTGTAGGTCTCTTCCTTATCTTTCTAGTGACAACAAGATCACCAAAATCCTATATCTGTAGTTCTAGTTATGCTGTGCGCAAGGCAACAAGGTCAGGATAAGTGAAAAATACGAAAATTAACAATGTTTAGCAATTACGCCTAATAATGTAAAAGCAAAAACAATGATTGTAAAAGTTGTCTAATTTCCGTCTCTCTCTGGTTTGTACGGCTGTAAACTGCTATTTATGCTTATTAATCCAGACCAAACCCTAGACCTAATTAAAGGCCTCTGAATAAGCTTTCCAACAAGGTATCATATGCCTTAATTGGGCTTAAGAAGAGTAAGTTAGGCCCATTTAAGTGAAGGAACATCATGGATTGCGACCGATCCGCTAGAGAACTCGGGACCCAATTTAGCCTTGATTTTGGCCTAAGTTGAGATTTCTTGTGAAACGTGAAATTGTAGCTCTCTTCCTTTTCTTTGTAGGGACAACAGGATCACCAAAATCCGTTATCTGTAACTCTAGTTATGCTCTGCGCAAGGCAACAAGGTCAGGATGAGTGAAAAATCCGAAAATTAACAATGTTTGGCAATTAAGCCCAATAATGTAAAAGCAAAAACAATGATTGTAAAAGTTGTCTAATTTCCGTCTCTCTCTGGTTTGTACGGCTGTAAACTGCTATTTATGCTTATTAATCCAGACCAAACCCTAGACCTAATTAAAGGCCTCTGAATAAGCTTTCCAACAAGGTATCATATGCCTTAATTGGGCTTAAGAAGAGTAAGTTAGGCCCATTTAAGTGAAGGAACATCATGGACTGCGCACTGATCCGCGCTAGAGAACTCGGGACCCAATTTAGCCTTGATTTTGGCCTAATTTGACAATTCTTGTGAAACATGAAATTGTAGGTCTCTTCCTTACCTTTCTAGGGGCACCAAGATCACCAAAATCCGATATCTGTAGCTCTAGTAATGCTCTGCGCAAGGCAACAAGGTCAGGATGAGTGAAAATCCGAAAATTAACAACGTTTAGCAATTAAGCCCAATAATGTAAAAGCAAAAATAATGATTGTAAAATTTGTCTAGTTTCTGTCTCTCTCTGGCTTGTGCGGTTGTAAACTGCTATTTATGCTTATCAATCATGACCTAACCCTAGACCAAATTAAGGCCTTCTGAATAAGCTTTCCAACAAGGTATCATATGCCTTAATTGGGCTTAAGATGAGTAAGTTAGGCCCATTTAAGTGAAGGAACATCATATACTGTACTCTGATCCGTGCCAGAGAACTCGGGACCCAATTTAGCCTTGATTTTGGACTAATTTGACAATTCTTGTGAAACCTGAAATTGTAGGTCCCTTATTTATCTTTAAAACAATGATTGTAAAAGTTGTCTAATTTTCGTCTCTCTCTGGCTTGTGCTGCTAAAAACTGCTATTTATGCTTATTAATCCAGACGTAACCCTGGACCAAATTAAGGGCCTCTGAATAAGCTTTCCAACAAGGTATCATATGCCAATTGGGCTTAAGATGAGTAAGTTAGGCCCATTTAGGTGAAGGAACATCATGTACTGTACTCTGATCCGTGCCAGAGAACTCGGGACCCAATTTAGCCTTGATTTTGGACTAATTTGACAATTCTTGTGAAACCTTGAAATTGTAGGTCCCTTATTTATCTTTAAAACAATGATTGTAAAAGTTGTCTAATTTTCGTCTCTCTTTGGCTTGTGTGGCTTTAAACTTCTATTTATGCTTATTAATCCTGACCTAACCCTAGACCAAAATAAGGGCCTCTGAATAAGCTTTCCAACAAGGTATCATACGCCTTAATTGGGCTTAAGATGAGTAAGTTAGGCCCATTTAAGTTAAGGAACATCATGGACAGCACACCGATCCGCGCCAGAGAACTCGGCAACCAATTTACCCTTGATTTTGGCCTAATTTGACAATTCTTGTGAATCCTCAAATTGTAGGTCTCTTCCTTATCTTTATAGGGGCAGCAAGATCCAAAATCCGATATCTGTAGCTCTAGTATGCTCTTTGCAAGACAACAAGGTCAGGATGAGTGAAAAATCCGAAAATTAACAATGTTTAGCAATTAAGCCAAATTAAGCACAATAATGTAAGAGTAAAAATAATGATTGTAAAAGTTGTCTAATTTCCGTCTCTCTCTGGCTTGTACGGCTGTAAACTGCTATTTATGCTTACTAATCATGACCTGACCCAAGACCAAATTAAGGGCCTCTGAATAAGCTTTCCAACAAGGTATCATATGCCTTAATTGGGCTTAAGATTAGTAAGTTAGGCCCATTTACGTGAAGGAACATCATGGATAGCGCACTGATCCGCGCTAGAGAACTCGGGACCCAATTTAGCCTTGATTTTGGCCTAATTTGACAATTCTTGTGAAACCTGAAATTGTAGGTCCTTTTTTTATCTTTAAAACAATGATTGTAAAAGTTGTCTAATTTACGTCTCTCTCTGGCTTGTGTCGCTGTAAACTGCTATTTATGCCTATTAATCCTGACCTAACCCTAGACCAAATTAAGGGCCTCTGAATAAGCTTTCCAACAAGGTATCACATGCCTTATTTGGGCTTAAAATGAGTAAGTTAGGCCCATTTAAGTGAAGGAACATCTTGGACTGCACACTGATCCGCGCCAGAGAACTCGGGACCCAATTAAGCCTTGATTTTGGCCTAATTTTACAATTCTTGTGAAATCTGAAATTGTAGGTCTCTTCTTTATCTTTCTAGGAACAGCAAGATCACCAAAATCCGATATCTGTAACTCTAGTTATGCTCTGCGCAAGGCAACAAGGTCAGGATGAGTGAAAAATCCGAAAATTAACAATGTTTAGCAATTAAGCCTAATAATGTAAAAGCAAAAAAAAATGATTATGAAAGTTGTCTAATTTCCGTCTCTCTCTGGTTTGTGCGGCTGTAAACTGCTATTTATGCCTATTAATCCTGACCTAACCCTAGACCAAATTAAGGGCCTCTGAATAAGCCTTCCAACAAGATATCATATACCTTAATTGGGCTTAAGATGAGTAAGTTAGGCCCATTTACGTGAAGGAACATCATGGACTGTGCACTGATCCGCGTCAAAGAACTCGGGACCCAATTAAGCATTGATTTTTGCCTAATTTGACAATTCTTGTGAATCCTGAAATTATAGGTCTCTTCCTTATCTTTCCAGGAACAGCAAGATCACCAAAATCCGATATCTGTACCTCTAGTTATGCTCTGCGCAAGGCAACAAGGTCAGGATGAGTGAAAAATCCGAAAATTAACAATGTTTAGCAATTAAGCCTAATAATGTAAAAGCAAAAACAATGATTGTAAAAGTTGTCTAATTTCCATCTCTCTCTGGATTGTGCGGCTGTAAAGTGCTATTTATGCTGATTAATCTTCACCCATTCCTAGACCAAATTAAGGGCATCTGAATAAGCTTTCCAACAATGGATCATATGCCTTAATTGGGCTTAAGATGAGTAAGTTAGGCCTATTTAAGTGAAGGAACGTCGTGGACTGCGTACTGATCCGTGCCAGAGAACTCGGTACCCAATTTACCCTTGATTTTGGCCTAATTTGACAAATCTTGTAAACCTGAAATTGTAGGTCTCTTCCTTATCTTTCTAGGGGCAGCAAGATCACCAAAATCTGATATCTGTAGCTCCAGTAATGCTCAAGCAAGGCAACAAGGTCAGGATGAGTGAAAATCCGAAAATTAACAACGTTTAGCAATTAAGCCCAATAATGTAAAAGCAAAAATAATGATTGTAAAATTTGTCTAGTTTCTGTCTCTCTCTGGCTTGTGCGGTTGTAAACTGCTATTTATGCTTATCAATCATGACCTAACCCTAGACCAAATTAAGGGCCTCTGAATAAGCTTTCCAACAAGGTATCATATGCCTTAATTGGGCTTAAGATGAGTAAGTTAGGCCCATTTAAGTTAAGGAACATCATGGACTGCGCACTGATCCGCGCCAGAGAACTCGGGACCCAACTTTGCCTTGATTTTGGCCTAATTTGACAATTCTTGTGAAACATGAAATTGTAGGTCTCTTCCTTATCTTTCTAGGGACAGCAATATCACCAAAATACGATATCTGTAACTCTAGTTATGCTCTGCGCAAGGAAACAAGGTCAGGATGAGTGAAAAATCCGAAAATTAACAATGTTTAGCAATTAAGCCTAATAATGTAAAAGCAAAAACAATGATTGTTAAAGTTGTCTAAGTTCCGTATCTCTGTGGCTTGTGTTGCTGTAAACTGCTATTTATGCTTATTAATCCTGACCTTACCGTATACCAAATTAAGGGCCTCTGAATAAGCTTTCCAACAAGGTATCATATGCCTTAATTGGGCTTAAGATGAGTAAGTTAGGCCCATTTAAGTGAAGGAACATCATGGACTGCGCACTGATCCGCGCCAGAGAACTCTGGGCCCAATTTAGCCTTGATTTTGGCCTAATTTGACAATTCATGTGAAACATGAAATTGTAGGTTCCTTCTTTATCTTTAAAACAATGATTGTAAAAGTTGTCTAATTTTCGTCTCTCTTTGGATTTTGAGGCTGTAAACTGCTATTTATGCTTATTAATCCTGACGTAACCCAAGACCAAAATTAGGGCCTCTGATTAAGCTTTCCAACAAGGCATCATATGCCTTAATTGGGCTTAAGATGAGTAAGTTAGGACCATTTAAGTGAAGGAACATCATGGATTGCGCACTGATCCGTGCAAGAGTACTCGGGAATCAATTTTGCCTTGATTTTGGCCTAATTTGACAATTCTTGTGAAACCTGAAATTGTAGGTCTCTTCCTTATCTTACTAGGGACAGCAACATCACCAAAATCCGATATCTATAGCTCTAGTTATGCTCTGCGCCAGGCAACAAGGTCAGGATGGGTGAAAAATCTGAAAATTAACAATGTTTAGCAATTAAGCCCAATAATGTAAGAGCAAAAACAATGATTATAAAAGTTGTCTAATTTCCGTCTCTCTCTAGCATGTGGGGCTGTAAACAGCTATTTATCCTTATTAATCCTGACCTAAAACTAGACCAAATTAAGGGCCTCTGAATAAGCATTCCAACAAGGTGTCATATGCCTTAATTGTGCTTAAGATGAGTAAGTTAGGCCCATTTAAGTGAAGGAACATCATGGACTGCGCACTGATCCACGCCAGAGAACTCGGGACCCAATTTAGCCTTGATTTTGGCCTAATTGGACAATTCTTGTGAAACGTGAAATTGTAGGTATCTTCCTTATCTATCTAGGGATATCAAGATCACCAAAATACAATATTGGTAGCTCTAGTTATACTCTATGCAACGCAACAAGGTCAGGAAGAGTGAAAAATCATAAAATTAACAGTGTTTAGCAATTAAGCACAATAATGTAAGAGCAAAAACAATGATTGTAAAAGTTGTCTAATTTCCGTCTCTCTCTGGATTGTGCGGCTGTAAACTGCTATTTATGTTTATTAATCATAACCTAACCCTAGACCAAATTAAGGGCCTCTGAATAAGCTTTCCAACAAGGTATCATATGCCTTAATTGGGCTTAAGATGAGTAAGTAAGGCCCATTTAAGTGAAGGAACATCATGGACTGCGCACTGATCCGTGCAAGAGAACTCGGGACCCAATTTAGCCTTGATTTTGGATTAATTTGACAATTCTTGTGCAACCTGAAATTGTAGGTCTCTTCCTTATCTTTCTAGGGACAGCAAGATCACCAAAATCCGATTTTTGTATCTCAAGTTATGCTCTGCGCAAGGCAACAAGGTCAAGATGAGTGAAAAATCAGAAAATTAACAATGTTTAGCAATTAAGCCCAATTAAGCCCAATAATGTAAAAGAAAAAACTTTGATTGTAAAAGTTGTCTAATTTTCGTCTCTCTCTGGCTTGTGCTGCTATAAACTGCTATTTATGCTTATTAATCCAGACGTAACCCTGGACCAAATTAAGGGCCTCTGAATAAGCTTTCCAACAAGGTATCATATGCCAATTGGGCTTAAGATGAGTAAGTTAGGCCCATTTAAGTGAAGGAACATCATGTACTGTACTCTGATCCGTGCCAGAGAACTCGGGACCCAATTTAGACTTGATTTTGGACTAATTTGACAATGCTTGTGAAACCTGAAATTGTAGGTCCCTTATTTATCTTTAAAACAATGATTGTAAAAGTTGTCTAATTTTCGTCTCCCTTTGGCTTGTGTGGCTTTAAACTGCTATTTATGCTTATTAATCCAGACCAAACCCTAGACCTAATTAAAGGCCTCTGAATAAGCTTTCCAACAAGGTATCATATGCCTTAATTGGGCTTAAGAAGAGTAAGTTAGGCCCATTTAAGTGAAGGAACATCATGGACTGCGCGCTGATCCGCGCTAGAGAACTCGGGACCCAATTTAGCCTTGATTTTGGCCTAATTTGACAATTATTGTGACACCTGAAATTGTAGGTCTCTTCCTTATCTTTCTAGTGACAGCAAGATCACCAAAATCCGATATTTGTAGCTCTAGTTATGCTCTGAACAAGGCAACGAGGTCAGGATGAGTGAAAAATCCGAAAATTAACAATGTTTAGCAATTAAGCCCAATAATGTAAAAGCAAAAACATTGATTGTAAAAGTTGTCTAATTTTCGTCTCTCTCTGACTTGTTCTGCTATAAACTGCTATTTATGCTTATTAATCCAGACGTAACCCTAGACCAAATTAAGGGCCTCTGAATAAGCTTTCCAACAAGGTATCATATGCCTTAATTGGACTTAAGATGAGTAAGTTAGGCCCATTTAAGTGAAGGAACATCATGGACTACACACTGATCCGTGCCAGAGAACTCGGGACCCAATTTATCCTTGATTTTGGCATAATTTGACAACTCTTGTGAAACCTGAAATTGTAGGTCCTTTCTTTATCTTTAAAACAATGATTGTAAAAGTTGTCTAATTTCCGTCTCTCTCAGGCTTGTGCGGCTGTAAACTGCTATTTATGCTTATTAATCCTGACCTGACCCTAGACCAAATTAAGGGCCTCTGAATAAGCTTTCCAACAAGGTATCATATGCCTTAATTGGGCTTGATGAGTAAGTTAGGCCCATTTAAGTGAAGGAACATCATGTACTGCCCACTGATCCACGCCAGAGAACTCGGGACCCAATTTAGCCTTGATTTTGGCCTAATTTAACAATTCTTGTGAAACCTGAAATTGTAGGTCTCTTCCTTCTCTTTCTAGGTACAACAAGATCACCAAAATCCGATATCTGTAACTCTAGTTATGCACTGCGGAAGGGAACAAGGTCAGGATGAGTGAAAAATCCGAAAATTAACAATGTTTAGCAATTAAGCCTAATAATGTAAAATCAAAAACAATGATTGTAAAAGTTGTCTAATTTTTGTATCTCTCTGGCTTGTGTGGCTTTAAACTGCTATTTATGCTTATTAATCCAGACGTAACCCTGGACCAAATTAAGGGCCTCTGAATAAGCTTTCCAACAAGGTATCATATGCCTTAATTGGGCTTAAGATGAGTAAGTTAGGCCCATTTAAGTTAAGGAACATCATGGACTGTACACTGATCCGTGCCAGAGAACTCGGGACCCAATTTAGCATTAATTTTGGCCTAATTTGACAACTCTTGTGAAACCTGAAATTGTAGGTCCCTTCTTTATCTTTAAATCAATGATTGTAAAAGTTGTCTAATTTCCGTCTCTCTCTGGCTTGTGCGGCTTTAAACTACTATTTATGCTTATTAATCCTGAGCAAACCCTAGACCAAATTAAAGACCTCTGAATAAGTTTTCCAACATGGTATCATATGCCTTAACTGGGCTTAAGATGAGTAAGTTAGGCCCATTTAAGTGAAGGAACATCATGGACTTCCCACTGATCCACGCCAAAGAACTCGGGACCCAATTTAGCCTTGATTTTGGCCTAATTTGACTATTCTGCCTGAAATTGTAGGTCTCTTCCTTCTCTTTCTAGGGACAGCAAGTTCACCAAAATCCGATATCTGTAGTTCTAGTTTTGCTCTGCACCAGGCAACAAGGTCAGGATGAGTGAAAAATCTGATAATTAACAATGTTTAGCAATTAAGCCCAATTAAGCCCAATAATGTAAGAGCAAAAACAATGATTGTAAAAGTTATCTAATTTTCGTCTCTCTCTAGCTTGTGCGACTGAAACTGCTATTTATGCTTATTAATCCTGACCTAACCCTTGACAAAATTAAGGGCCTGTGAATAAGCTTTCCAACGAGGTATCATATGCCTTAATTGGGCTTAAGATGAGTTAGGCCCATTTAAGTGAAGGAACATCATGGACTGCGCACTGATCCACGCCAGAGAACTCGGGACCCAATTTAGCCTTGATTTTGGCCTAAGTTGACAATTCTTGTGAAACCAGAGATTGCAGGCGTCTTCCTTATCTTTCTAGGGACAACAAGATCACCAAAATCCGATATCTGTAGCTCTAGTTATGCTCTGCGCAAGGCAACAAGGTCAGGATGAGTGAAAAATCTGAAAATTAACATTGTTTAGCAATTAAGCCCAATTATGCCCAATAATGTATAAGGAAAAACATTGATTGTAAAAGTTATCTAATTTCCCTCTCTCACTGGCTTGTGCTGCTGTGAACTGCTATTTATGCTTATTAATCCTGACGTAACCCTGGACCAAATCAAGGGCCTCTGAATAAGCTTTCCAACAAGATATCATATGCCTTAATTGGGCTAAAGATGAGTTAGTTAGGCCCATTTAAGTGAAGGAACATCATGGACTGTACACTGATCCGCGCCAGAGAACTCGGGACCCAATTTAGCCTTGATTTGGGCCTAATTTGACAATTCTTGTGAAACATGAAATTGTAGGTCCCATCTTTATCTTTAAAACAATGATTGTAAAAGTTGTCTAATTTTCGTCTCTCTCTGGCTTGTGTGGCTGTAAACTGCTATTTATGCTTATTAATCCTGACCTAAACCTAAACCAAAATAAGGGCCTCTGAATAAGCTTTCCAACAAGGTATCATATGCCTTAATTGGGCTTAAGATGAGTAAGTTAGGCCCATTTAAGTGAAGGAACATCATAGACTGCGCACTGATCCGCGCCATAGAACTCGAGACCTAATTTAGCCTTGATTTTGGCCTAATTTGACAATTCCTGTGAAACCTGAGACTGTAGGTCTCTTCCTTACCTTTCTAGGGACAGCAAGATCACCAAAATCCGATATCTGTAGCTCTAGTTATGCTCTGCACTAGGCAACAAGGTCAGGATGAGTGAAAAATCCGAAAATTAACAATGTTTAGCAATTAAGCCCTATTAAGCCCAATAATGTAAAAGTAAAAACATTGATAGTAAAAGTTGTCTAATTTTCGTCTCTCTCTGGCTTATGTGGCTGTAAACTACTATTTATGCTTATTAATCCTTACCTAACCCTGGACCAAATTAAGGGCCTCTGAATAAGCTTTCCAACAATATATCATATGCCTTAATTGGGCTAAAGATGAGTAAGTTAGGCCCAATTAAGTGAAGGAACATCATGGACTGTACACTGATCCGCGCCAGAGAACTCGTGACCCAATTTAGCCTTTATTTTGGCCTAATTTGACAATTCTTGTGAAACATGAAATTGTAGGTCCCTTCTTTATCTTTAAAACAATGATTGTTAAAGTTGTCTAATTTTCGTCTCTCTCTGGCATGTGTGGCTGTAAACTGCTATTTATGCTTATTAATCCTGACCTAAACCAAAACCAAAATAAGGGCCTCTGAATAAGCTTTCCAACAAGGTATCATATGCCTTAATTGGGCTTAAGATGAGTAAGTTAGGCCCATTTAAGTGAAGGAACATCATATACTGCGCACTGATCCGCGCCAGAGAACTCGGATCCTAATTTAGCCTTGATTTTGGCCTAATTTGACAATTCTTGTGAAACCTGAGACTGTAGGTCTCTTCCTTACCTTTCTAGGGACAGCAAGATCACCAAAATCCGATATCTGTAGCTCTAGTTATGCTCTGCACTAGCCAACAAGGTCGGGATGAGTGAAAAATCCGAAAATTGACAATGTTTAGCAATTAAGCCCAATTAAGCCCAATAATGTAAAAGTAAAAACATTGATTGTAAAAGTTGTCTAATTTTCTTCTCTCTCTGGCTTGTGTGGCTGTAAACTGCTATTTATGCTTTTTAATCTTGACGTAACCCTGGACCAAATTAAGGGCCTCTGAATAAGCATTCCAAAAGGTATCATATGCCTTAATTGGGCTTAAGATGAGTAAGTTATGCCCATTTAAGTGAAGGAACATCATGGACTGTTCACTAATCCACGCCAGGGAACTCGGGACCCAATTTAGCCTTGATTTTGGCCTAATTTGACAATTCTTGTGGAACCTGAAATTGTAGGTCCCTTCTTTATATTTAAAACAATGATTGTAAAAGTTGTCTAATTTTCGTCTCTCTCTGGCTTGTGTAGCTGTAAACGGTTATTTATGCTTATTAATCCTGACCTAACCCTAGACCAAAATAAGGGCCTCTGAATAAGCTTTCCAACAAGGTATCATATGCCTTAATTGAGCTTAAGATGAGTAAGTTAGTCCCATTTAATTTAAGGAACATCAAGTACTGCGCACTGATCTGCACCAGGGAACTCGGGACCCAATTTAGCCTTGATTTTGGCATATTTTGACAATTCTTGTGAAACGTGAAATTGTAGGTCTCTTCCTTATCTTTCTAGGGACAGCAAGATCACCAAAATCCGATATATGTAGCTCGAGTTATGCTCTAGTCAAGGCAACAAGGTCAAGATGAGTGAAAAATACGAAAATTAACAATGTTTTGCAATTAAGCCTAATTAAGCCCAATAATGTAAAAGAAAAACAATGATTGTTAAAGTTGTTTAATTTCCGTCTCTCTCGGGCTTGCGCGGCTGTAAAATGCTATTTATGCTTATTAATCCTGACCTAACCCTAGACCAAATTAAGGGCCTCTAAATAAGCTTTCCAACAAGGTATCATATGCCTTAATTGGGCTTAAGATGAGTAAGTTAGGCCCATTTAATTGAAGGAACATCATGGACAGCGTATTGCTCCGCACCAGAGAACTCGGGACCCAATTTAGCCTTGATTTTGGCCTAATTTGACAATTCTTGTGAAACCTGAAATTGTTGGTCTCTTCCTTATCTTTCTACGGAGAGCAAGATCACCAAAATCCGATATCTGTAGCTCTAGTTATGCTCTGCGCAAGGCAACAAGGTCAGGATGAGTGAAAAATCCGAAAATTAACAATGTTTAGCAATCAAGCCCAATAATGTAAAAGAAAAACAATGATTGTAAAAGTTGTCTAATTTCCGTCTCTCTCTGGCTTGTGCGGCTGTAAACTGCTATTCATGCTTATTAATCCTGACCTAACCCTAGACCAAATTAAGGGCCTCAGAATAAGCTTTCCAACAAGGTATCATATACCTTAATTGGGCATAAGATGAGTAAGTTAGGCCTATTTAAGCGAAGGAAAATCATGGACTCCACACTGATCCATGCCAGAGAACACGGGACCCAATTTAGCCTTGATTTTGGCCAAATTTGACAATTCTTGTGACCCATGAAATTGTAGGTCTCTTCCTTATCTTTCTAGGGACATCAAGATCACCAAAATCCGATAGCTGTAACTTTAGTTATGCTCTGTACAAGGCAACAAGGTCAGGATGAGGGAAAAATCTGAAAATTAACAATGTTTAGCAATTAAGCCCAATAATGTAAAAGCAAAAACAATGATTGTAAAAGTTGTCTAATTTCCGTCTCTCTCTGGCTTGTACGGCTGTAAACTCCTATTTTTTCTTATTAATCCTGACCTAACCCTAGGCCAAATTAAGGGGCTCTGAATAAGCTTTCCAACAAGGTATCATATGCCTTAATTGGGCTTAAGATGGGTAAGTTAGGCCCATTTAAGTGAAGGAACATCATGGATCATGGCAGACCGATCCGCGCCGAGAACTCGGGACCCAATTTAGCCTTGATTTTGGCCTAATTTGACAATTCTTGTGACACCTGAAATTATAGGTCTCGTCCTTATCTTTCTAGGGACAGCAAGATCACCAAAATCCGATATTTGTAGTTCTAGTTATGCTCTGCGCAAGGCAACAAGGTCAAGATGAGTGAAAAATCCGAAAATTAACAATGTTTAGCAATTAAGCCCAATAATGTAAAAGCAAAAACAATGATTGTAAAAGTTGTCTAATTTTTGTCTCTCTCTGGCTTGTGCGGCTGTAAATGGCTATTTATGCTTATTAATCCTGATCTAACCCTAGACCAAATTAAAGGCCTCTGAATAAGCTTTCCAACAAGGTATCATATGCCTTAATTGGGCTTAAGATGAGTAAGTTAGGTCCTTTAAGTGAAGGAACATCATGGACTGCGCACTGATCCGCGCCAAAGAACTCGGTGTTAAGTCTCTAAAATGTCTGATGTGCATTTCCCTAAGTTTTGATGAGAACTAAACATTGGTTAATGATATAATTAACCCTCATATTGGTTGATAACCTGTCTATCGAGTGTGCAGATTAAGTAAGAGAACCATCCGTCCAACGCAAATGATAGAATCATCCGTCCAACGCAAGTGATTGAAGCTCACGTGCAACACTGTAGTGATAGAAGCTCACGTCCAACAGTGTAGTGATAGAAGCTCACGTCCAACACAACTGATAGAAGCTCACGTCCAACACAAGTGATAGAAGCTCACGTACAACACACAAGTGATTGAAACAAACGTCCAGTACTGTAGTGATTGAAGCGCTCGTCCAAAACCCAAGAGATAGAAACTTGCATCCACTAAAGTGACACAAGTGGTCGTCCACTAAAGTGATGAAAGCCAGTGTCTACTAAAGTGACAGAGGCGCTTGTCTACTAAAATTAACAGAAGCGCTCGTCCAATGACGTGGCAAATGGAGCTCGTCCATTAAGGTATCAGAAGCGCTCGTCCAATGACGTGGCATATGGAGCTCGTCTACTAGGTTACGTTCAACCAGTTAAAGGAGTATCCGTCCAATGACGTGGCATATGGAGCTCGTCTACTAAAGTAACAGAGGCTCTCGTCCACTACAGTAACAGAAGTGCTCGTCCACTAAAGGTGACAGAAGCGCTCGTCCACACTAGTCTTTGGACTTGCTAACTCCTCAATATGGAGCTCGTCTACTAGCCGCAATGAAAAATCTTAAATGGCTAGATAGACGCGATTATTTTCAAGATGGAAGCACTTATCTTATGAACGCGAATTCTATAAGGATTATCATAATCGTATTTCAAGAACCATAAAGAGACCTGAAGCCTTCTCTTATACTCGGTTTCACGCTTATCAAGAAAAGTCAGAAGTTACTCTCTCAAGCAACATTGGACAATCAGAACCAAAGACCAGTTGAAGAATGCTTCCAACATGCTTTATTCCCTAGTACCTCCGGTCCTTACACGAAGAGGGAAGTGTATTCAGCAAAGTACAAAAAGCTCTCTGCACAACTCTGATATGGTTGTATCATGATGCATAAAGCCATGATCCTTCATGTTAGAGTACAACCAACGTTCCTATTGCATTAATGGCTGCCCATAACGACTCTATTGCATTTAATGAAGTTCTGCTTGAAGCCAACATCTGAGGGAATGTCTCTAACGGATCCTAAATGCTTGAAGACTATAAATACAGAAGTCATTGAAGATGAAGAAGTAGAGAATACACATTGCATTAAAAAGCCATTACTCTGAGCATTAATTTCTTCATTCTTTCATTTTGTATTCTTCAATCATTTGAAGTTATTACACAGACTTTCCTAAGCTTTTTACATTTAAACCACTCTCTGAGTGTTAGTGAAAGTTTTGTCTGTCTAAGTTGTATTCATTACAAACCAAATCTCTCAAACAAACTTGAGTGAGCCTGAAGAGGCTAGGTGTGCAAACAATACTTGTCTTGAGCCTGAAGAGGCTAGGTGTGCAAAGAATACTTGTCTTTCAGCCTGAAGAGGCTAGGTGTGCAAACAATACTTGAGTCTGTAACCTGATCAGTTATAGTGGATAAATCTTGGTGCTTCCAAGGACTGGGCGTAGCTCTTTGCTTTGAAGAGTGAACCAGGATAAATAACCGTGTCAATCTCTCTTTCCTTATAACCTCTTTAATTGCTTTAGTTTTCTTAAGTCTATCAAGTGGTGTGTTTGCAAAAGTCACCCGTCCATCCTGTATCCTTCTACTCATCCAAATCTAGCTTCTGTTTGCGAAAAGATTTCAACTTTACTTAAATTCTGACAAACACAATTCAACCCCCCTTCTCGTGTTTATAGTTGTCTATTTCACTAGGGACCCAATTTAGCCTTTATTTTGGCCTAATTGGACAATTCTTGTGAAACCTGAAATTGTAGGTCTCTTCCTTATCTTTCTAGGGATAGCAAGATCACCAAAATTCGATATCTGTAGCGCTAGTTATGCTCTGCACAAGGCAACAAGGTCAGGATGAGTTAAAAATCCTAAAATTAACAATGTTTTGCAATTAAGCCCAATAATGTAAAAGCAAAAACAATGAGTGTAAAAGTTGTTTAATTTCCGTCTCTCTCTGGCTTGTGCGGCTGTAAACTGCTATTTATGCTTATTAATCCGGATCTAACCCAAGACCAAATTAAGGGACTCTGAATAAGCTTTCCAACAAGGTATCATATGCCTTAATTGGGCTTAATATGAGTAAGTTAGGCCCATTTAAGTGAAGGAACATCATGGACTGTGCACTAATCCGCGCCAGAGAACTCGGAACCCAATTTAGCATTGATTTTGGCCTAATTTGACAATTCTTGTGACACCTGAAATTGTAGGTCTCTTCCTTATTTTTCTAGGGACAGCAAGATCACCAAAATCCGATATCTGTAGCTCTAGTTATGCTCTGTGCAAGGCAACAAGGTCAGGATGAGTGAAAAATCCGAAAATTAACAATGTTTAGCAAATAAGCACAATTAAGCCCAATAATGTAAAAGCAAAAACAATGATTGTAAAAGTTGTCTAATTTCCGTCTCTCTCTGGCTTGTGCGGCTATAAACTGATATTGATGCTTATTAATCCTGACCTAACCCTAGACCTAATTAAGGGCCTCTAAATAAGCTTTCCAACAAGGTACCATATGCCTTAATTGGGCTTAAGATGAGTAAGTTAGGGCCATTTAAGTGAAGGAACATCATGGATCGCAAGACCGATCCGTGCCGAGAGAACTAGGGACCCAATTTAGCCTTGATTTTGGCCTAATTTGACAATTCTTGTGAAACCTGAAATTGTAGGTCTCTTCCTTATCTTTCAAGGGACAGCAAGATCACCAAAATCCGAAATCTGTAGCTCTAGTTATGCTCTGCGCAAGGCAACAAGGTCAGGATGATTGAAAAATCTGAAAATTAACAATGTTTAGTAATTAAGCCCAATAATGTAAAAGAAAAAAAAATGATTGTAAAAGTTATCTAATTTTCGTCTCTCTCTGGCTTGTGCCACTGTAAACTGCTATTTATGTTTATTAATCCTTACCTACCCTAGACCAAATTAAGGGCCTCTGAATAAGCTTTCCAACAAGGTATCATATGCCTTAATTGGGCTTAAGATGAGTAAGTTAGGCCCATTTAAGTGAAGGAACAACATGGACTGCGCACTGATCCACGCCAGAGAACTCGGGACCCAATTTAGCCTTGATTTTGGCCTAATTTGACAATTCTTGTGAAACCTGAAATTGTAGGTCTCTTCCTTATCTTTCAAGGGACAGCAAGATCACCGAAATCCCGATATCTGTAGCTCTAGTTATGCTCTGCGCAAGGCAACAAGGTCAGGATGATTGAAAAATCCGAAAATTAACAATGTTTAGTAATTAAGCCCAACAATGTAAAAGAAAAAACAATGACTGCAAAAGTTATCTAATTTCCGTCTCTCTCTGGCTTGTGCCGCTGTAAACTGCTATTTATGTTTATTAATCCTTACCTAACCCTAGACCAAATTAAGGGCCTCTGAATAAGCTTTCCAACAAGGTATCATATGCCATAATTGGGCTTAAGATGAGTAAGTTAGGCCCATTTAAGTGAAGGAACAACATGGACTGCGCACTAATCCACGCCAGAGAACTCGGGAGCCAATTTAGCCTTGATTTTGGCCTAATTTGACAATTCTTGTGAAACCTGGAATTGTAGGTCTCTTCCTTATCTTTCTAGGGATAGCAAGATCAATAAAATCCGATATCTGTAGCTCTAGTTATGCTCTGCGCAAGGCAACAAAGTCAGGATGATTGAAAAATCTGAAAATTAACAATGTTCAGTAATTAAGCCCAATAATGTAAAAGCAAAAACAATGATTGTAAAAGTTATCTAATTTCTGTCTCTCTCTGGCTTGTGCGGCTGTAAACTGCTATTTATGCTTATTAATCCTGACCTAACCCTAGACCAAATTAAAGGCCTCTGAATAAGCTTTCCAACAAGGTATCATATGCCTTAATTGGGCTTAAGATGAGTAAGTTTGGCCCATTTAAGTGAAGGAACATCGTGGACTGCACACTTATCCGCGCCAGAGAACTCGGGACCCAATTTAGCCTTGATTTTGGCATAATTTGACAATTCTCGTGAAACCTGAAATTGTAGGTCTCTTCCTTATCTTTCTAGGGACAGCAAGATCACCAAAATCCGATATCTGTAGCTCTAGTTATGCTCTGCGCAAGGCAACAAAGTCAGGATGAGTGAAAAATCAGAAAATTAACAATGTTTTGCAATTAAGCCAAATAATGTAAAAGAAAAACAATGATTGTAAAAGTTGTCAAATTTTCGTCTCTCTCTGCCTTGTACGGCTGTAAACTGCTATTTATGCTTATTAATCCTGACCTAATCCTAGACCAAATTTAGGGCCTCTGAATAAGCTTTCGAACAAGGTATCATATGCCTTAATTGGGCTTAAGATGAGAAAGGTAGGCACATTTAAGTGAAGGAACGCCATGGACTGTGCACTGATCCGTGCCGGAGAATTCGGGTCCCAATTTAGCCTTGATTTTGGCCTAATTTGACAATTCTTGTGACACCTGAAATTGTAGGTCTCTTCCTTATCTTTCTAGGGACAGCAAGATCACCAAAATCCGATATCTATAGCTCTAGTTATGCTCTGCGCAAGGCAACAAGGTCACGATGAGTGAAAAATCTGAAAATTAACAATGTTTAGCAATTAAGCCCAATAATGTAAAAGAAAAACAATGATTGTAAAAGTTGTCAAATTTTCGTCTCTCTGGCTTGTGCGGCTGTAAACTGCTATTTATGCTTATTAATCCTAACCTAACCCTAGACCTAATTAAGGGCCTCTGAATAAACTTTCCAACGAGGTATCATATGCCTTAATTGGGATTAAGATGAGTAAGGTAGGCCCATTTAAGTGAAGGAACACCATGGACTGCACACTGATCCGTGCCGGAGAATTCGGGATCCAATTTAACCTTGATTTTGGCCTAATTTGACAATTCTTGTGAAACCTGAAATTGTAGGTCTCTTCCTTATCTTTCTAGGGACACACGATCACCAAAATCCGATATCTGTAGCTCTAGTTATGCTTTGCGCAAGGCAACAAGGTCACCATGAGTGAAAAATCTGAAAAGTAACAATGTTTAGCAATTAAGCCCAACATTGTAAAAGAAAAACAATGATTGTAAAAGTTGTCAAATT